>PVLC010042779.1:0-12815 GCA_004027655.1 Graphiurus murinus | reverse complement strand
AAAAAAAAAAAAAAAAGAAAAAAGGGCCCTCACAAACCCCAAATCTAGCTTCTAAGTCAAAACAAAAATAGCCTAATATATCCGGGCACAGTGGCACATGCCTATAATCTCAGTACTTAGGAGGCTGAGACAGGAAGGTTGCAGGTTCAAGGTCAGCCTCAGCAACTTAGTAAGACCCTGCTTCAAAATGAACAAGGCTGGAGGTGTAGCTTGGAGGTAGAATGCAAAAAAGAATATGCATGGTTAGGTAACTCACCTTAAACTGAGGATGAATAGAACTACCCTGCTTATTCCTTAGGTTTGTTTGTGAAAGTACGTTTAAAATGTAGAGCACTGCGCAAATTTAAAATAATCTTATAATCCTTTTCTGCTGATGTGTAATTATTATGCCTAAAACTTTCTTTAGGGGATTAAGAATAAAAACGATTAGACTTTGCTTCTTCTCCTTAATGCCAGTTTGGCCTGTTTGTTTTGCCTTCTGTATTCCATGATGTCACATAAGAGAAGTATCTAAATCAGTTCTTTTGAAGAAATTCTTGCTGAGCCAAGAACCAAATCTTAGCCCATAGGAGCCAGTTCTGGAGAGCTGTGTACACATCACTTTTGAAAACTTGGCCGCAGATGGAATGCACTTTGTACTATTACAATGCCTATCTCATTATTACAGTGATTATCTCTATCTTAGCTTTATTTCTAGTTTATGTTTAGTGTTAGTGGCATCAGTAATTTAGTAAATTAGAATTAACAGTATTACCAGAGCCAGTGGTTGAGGTATATGGAAATGCCATGCCAATAATAATAACAATATAGAAATAATATAAGATGCCAAGCATGGTGGCACACACTGTAATCCCAGTACTTAGGAGGCTGAGACAGGAGGATCACAGCTTTGAGGCTATCCTCAGCAACCTGGTGAGACCCTCAGCAATTTAGTGACTTCCTGCCTGTTTCAAAATAAAAAATAAAGAGGGCTGGGGTGTAGCTCAGAGGTAGAATGCTCCTGGGTTCAATCCCCAGAACCATAACAACAACAAAAATAAATAAAGAGAGAGAGAGAAAAGAAAAGGAAAGAAAGGAAAGGATGGAGGGAGGGAGGGAGGGAGAGAGAGAGAGAGAGAGAGAGAGAGAGAGAGAGAGAGAGGAAGAAGAAAAAGAAGAAGAGGAGGAGGAGGAGGAGGAGGAGGAGGAGGAGAAGAAGAAGAAGGAGAAGGAGAAGGAGAAGGAGAAGGAGAAGGAGAAGGAGAAGGAGAAGAAGAAGAAGAAGAAGAAGAAGAAGAAGAAGAAGAAGAAGAAGAAGAAGAAGAAGAAGAAATAATATTTCTCTCAAGTCGGGTGTGGTAGCACATCCTTGTAATCCCAGTACTTGGAAGGCTGAGACAGAAGGATCACAGATCCTCGGCTAGCCTCAGCTACTAAGTGAGGTCCCCTACAACTTAGTGAGACCCTGTTTCAAAATAAAGAATAAAAAGTAGAGCTGGGGAGCCGGACGTGGTGGCGCACACTTGTAATCCCAGCATTTGGGAGTCTGAGACCAGAGAGAGGATCCAGGTTCGCAGCCAGTCTCAGCTGCCTAGTGAGACACTGGGCAACTTAGTGAGACTCTGTTTCAAAATAAAGAATAAAAAATAGGACTAGGAGTATAGCTCGGAAGTAGAATGCCCCTGAGTTCAATCCCCAGTACAGCCAAAACAAGAGAGAGAGAGAGAGAGAGAGAGAGAGAGAGAGAGAGAGAGAGAGAGAGAGAGAGAGAGATGTTCTCTCACTGGACACATGGCTGTAATCCCAATACTTGGGAGACTAAGATGGAAGGCTTGCAGATTAAAGGCCAGCCTCAACAATTTAGCAAGACCTTTCCCAACTTAGCAAGATCCTGTATCAAAATTTAAAAATAAATAAATAAAAAGGGCTAGGAGTGTATCTCAGAGGCAAAGTGCCCCTGGTTTCAATCTCCAGTATCACCACCACCAAACAACAAAACAGAAACAAAAACAAACTGATTCTCTGAAAGATCTTTCAGTTTGAAGAGGAAAAACGGCAAAGATAAATACAGACCAATGTATTCATCGGAACAGTATGTTGAAATAAAGAAGCAGAGCTAGAGATGACACAAAATAGAATTAGTGGAGATCTGTTAACCAGGAACTAAAAGACTTTTAGAAAATAGACCAAAGGCAGCCGGGCGTGGTGGCACACGCTTGTAATCCCAGCATTCGGGAGGCTGAGACCTGAGGATCCAGGTTCGCGGCCAGCCTCAACCTAGTGAGGCATTCTGCAACTTAGTGAGACTCGGTTTCAAAATAAAGAATAAAAAATAGGGCTGGGGGTGTAGCTAGGAGGTAGAATGCCCCTGAGTTCAATCCCCAGTACCACTAAATAAATAAATAAATTAATTAATTAAATTAAAAAGAAATAGACCAAAGGTGAATGGGTCATTCTCTCATTATTTTAATCAAATTGGCAAGGTGACAAGGCAGGAAAGAAAGTGAAGATTTCATTTAAGTGAGAGAAAAAGAGATTAGCTATTATAAAAGTAGTATACATGTTTTTGTATACAAAAGAGGATAAAACTATAGGAAAAGCCGGGTACATGCTGTAATCCTAGTACTTGGGAGGCTGTGACAGGAGGATGGCAAGTTTGAGAACAGCCACGGCAGCATAGTGAGACTCTCAGCAAGCCTAGCAAGACCCGGTTTCCAAATAAAAAATAAAATAGATTGGTGGGTATAGCTTGGAGGTAGAATGCCCCTGGATTCAATATATAGTACCAGAAACAAAACAAACAAAGCTGTAGGAAAGCATACTAAGGATATTGAAGCTGGAGCCTAGATTCAGTATTGCTGAAAGACAGCAGATAAATAGAAAGGAAATCCTGGGGCCCAGAGAAAGGCTGTGGAGAGCACACCAAAAGATGTTAGGAATCTAGGATCAAAAAGGGGTTTGGAGCTGCTCAGTGGCAGACTGCTTGCCTACCATGTGAAAGGCCCAGGGTTTTATCATCACCCCCTCATAAAAGGGGGGATGGTAGTCACAAAAGTGATTGGCATGAGAGGCTTTATATGTCTCTCAAGAACTCACCATTCATGAAGGACTGAACTATTGTATAAGAAATCCCAAATGAGAACATTTCATCAATCCTGATTAACTCAAAGATATCTTATTTTATTTTTTGTGGTATGGGGGATAGAACCCAAGGGGATTCAGCCTCTGAGCTACATTCTTGGCCTTATTTTTATTTATTTATTTATTTATTTGTTTGTTTATTTATTTATTTATTTTAGTGGCACCAGGGATTGAACCCAGGGGCATTCTACCTCTGAGCTATACCCCCAGCCCTTTTTTTTTTTCTTTTGCAGTACTGGGAATTGAACCCAGAGGCAGTCTATCTCCAAGCTACATCCCCAGCCCTATTTATTTTTCTATTCTTTATTTTGAAATAGGGTCTCACTAGGTTGCAGAGGGCCTCACTAAGTAGTTGAGGCTGACCACAAACCCAGATCCTCTGGTCTCAGCTTCCCAAGTACTGGGATTACAAGCATGCGCCACCACACCTGGCTCAACCCTCAGCCCTATTTTATTTTTATTTTGAAACAGGGTCTCACTAGGTTGATGAGAGCCTCACTACTTGCTGAGGCTGTCCTTGAACCTACGATCCTCCTGTCTCAGCCTGCTAAGTATTAGGATTACAGGCGTGTGCCACGATGCCTGGCTTATTTTTTATTTTGAAACAGAGGCTAACTAAATGGCTGAGGGCTTCGCTAAGTTGCTGACTAGCCGGGAATCTGCAATCCCCCTGTCTCAGACTTCCAAGAACAGTACACTATGCCCAGTTGTTTTATTTTATTTTATTTATTTATTTATTTATTTATTTTTGCGGTACTGGGGATTGAACTCAGGGGCATTCTACCTCCTCCGAGCTATACCCCCAGCCCTATTTTTTATTCTTTATTTTGAAACCGGGTCTCACTAAGTTGCAGAGTGCCTCACTAGATAGCTGAGGCTGGCCTCGAACCCGGATCCTCCGGTCTCAGCCTCCCGAATGCTGGGATTACAAGCGTGCGCCACCACGCCCGGCTCAGTTGTTTTATTTTTTATATAAGAAAACTAAGAAAAACTAACACTTTCATTCTTCGGGCTTTAACTTTTTTGTGTCAATTTGTTGCTAAGGTTTGAAGAAAGGTGATTCCCCTAGTGAAATGGACAGAATATGTTTGCTCAGTTGAGAGAGGAGTAGGAGTCACAAATAAACTTGGAGTCTCAGGACCTAGTTGTAGTTCAAGCTCTTGGGAAGTCTCTGCAGCCCGCTCTGAGCACAGAGTGCATTGAAGGGCTGTGTACCGGACCCCTCTACAGAGCATGTCAAGGGGACTCTGGTTAAATGTGAGTGCTGAGAACTCTCCAATGACTGCAGGTAAATAATCATACAAGATTTTGTTTCCACCAAGAATACATCTGCTCCAAATATGTTCTGTGTGTGTGTGTGTGTGTGTGTGTGTGTGTGTGTGTGTGTGTGTGTGTGTACTGGGTATTGAACCCAAGGTCATTCTATTCTTTTTTCTTTTTTGTTATACTAGGGATTGAACCCAGAGGCATTCTATCTTCCAGCTACACCCCCAGCCCAGTTTTGTTTCATATTTGGAAACAGGGTCTCACTAGGTTGATGAGAGTCTTACTACTTGCTGAGGCTGTTCTCGAACCTGTAATCCTCCTATCTCAGCCTCCCAAGTACTGGGATTACAAGCGTGTGCCATCATGCCCAGCTATATTTTATTTTGAAACAACACTAAGTTGCTGAAGCTGACCTCAAACCTGTAATGCTCCTGTCTCAGTTCAAATCTGTTCTTAAATTTCTAAACACACCATTCTGCCTGCTCTTGGGTTATAAGTGTTCTAGTAGTTTTAAAAAATACTTTGTTGACTGTGAAGCACCATAGAAATTGATGGAAATATCTCTTTGGTACTTGGTTATCTTTCATCTCCTTGGAAAGAGTAAAGGCTGTTAGGAAAACCCTCTCATATTCCCTATCTTGTTGTAGGCAATAACACTACAAGAGGGGCAAAGTCCTTGTCAAATTTCAATGTGAATGAAGGAAATTAAGTATTCCAAGGTTAGTAGTACCATTCATGTTACAATTTTAAGTTAATGCGTTAAGGCTATTATTCTTTTTATGTATAGGAATTAACTGCTGAAAAACTCATCTGTCACCTGTTCATGTATTAATATACAGCTCATTTAAGCCCTTTCAAAAGAGAGCCTGATTTATCTGTTGTCCCATTTCTTCAAAAGTAAATTTGCAAAAGCTATCTCCAGGAATTCCAAAATCAGCCTGAATTTAAAAACTCACTAAGTTTCCTTATGTCTATAAATTGCAGTTCTGATTCTGTTTCAGTGAATATGTACCTTTATAAACTCATTTAATAGAATTATTTACTAGAGTCTATATGATAAATTATAGATATATGTGAGTTTTTCACATTATTGTAAGTTCCAATGACATTAGCCATAGACTATGAGTGGGGTTAGAGACACCCTTCTAGAATTTGGATAGCATCCAGCTGTTTGTTTCATAATCCATTATTATAAGATTCTGTAATGCCTATAATTTAGTCTCTTGACACCTCTGTAGCATAGTGTCCATACATTTCAGATTTCCTGGAATGGACTTGACTTTAAATATTTTGCCTGTTAAGCCAAACGTGGTGGCACACACTTGTAATTCCAGTACTTGGGAGGCTGAGACAGGAGGATCACAAGTTTGCTGCCAGTCTCAGCAACTTAGTGACACCATCTGCAACGTAATGAGACCCTGTTTCAAAATAAAAGAATAAAATAGGACTGGAACTGTAGCTTGGAGGTAGAACGCTCCTCAGTTCCTTCTCCTAGTACTACATACAAAAAAATTAAAAATATGTTTATTATAACTATAAATATAGACCTTCTTGATTTCCTAGAAAAGCACTATAGATTTTACATGAACTTAAGAGTGGTTATTAAGGAGAGACTATAAAGTTTTGACAAAATTTTAATTGTGAGCTTGTAGAATTCATTTCATTATTACTAAAGTGAAAGTAATTGAGTCATCATAGTGTTTTGAGAAAAAAAACCTATATCGCTGTTTTGTTTCAAATTATAAGATGTTAATTTTTTTTTTTTGCAGTACTGGGGATTGAACCCAGGGGCATTCTACCTCCAAGCTACACCCTCAGTCCTATTTTTTATTCTTTATTTTGAAACAGGGTCTCACTAAGTAGCAGGGGCCCTCACTTAGTAGCTGAGGCTGGCCTCGAACCTGGATTCTCCAGTTTCAGCCTCCCAAGTGCTGGGGTTACAAATGTGCACCACCACGCCCGGCTGATGTTAATACGTTAGTAAGTATGTCAAAATCAGTTGATAAAGTGATAAAATTTCTTAGCACCATTACTGTAATGTTTGCTTTTTTGGGAATGGAAGTACAGTGTAATTAATCTTTTTCTTTGCTTATACAGTTTTAAAAATATTATTCAAAATTTGCATCTATTTATTGCTAATAGCACAATGTACCAGGCCAAACATTTGCCACTGAATGTCAAGTGTCTTTCTGATGGAGAGAGAGAGAGAGAGAGAGAGAGAGAGAGAGAGACACAGAGGAGAGAAAGAAAGAGTGATGTCCCTTGAGTAAGACTTTCTGCAGCTGTTGTGTACATTAATCCAGAGAGCAGATCTTCCAACACTAAATATAGCAAGCATATCCTTTTACATGACACAAAAAATTTTAAATGAAAGTCTTTAACTATATAGTCACGTTATTTTAGATTTGGTTTCCTTTAGGAAGGAAACCATATTGTACCCATAGTTTCTACATATACAACATTATTTTAATAGATGAACATGTGGAAAATGCCAATGATATTCACAACACGTCACAATTCCCTCTGCTAAAATAATCTTTCTTTGGACTCAAATAGGTTGTGATCTCTGTGAGTGTCATCAATCCTTTCGAAAAGCTTGTCTTGCAGAGTTTTATTTTTCACTTAATTGCGTGTCCTTTCCTACAGAATTAGAAAGTTACTCAAGGTTTAACTCTAAGTAATAGTTCTCTGAAATAGCCCTTTTCTCATTGTCAGGGCCCTGTTATCAAAGCACACTTGTGAGCTTAAATCTGGATATTACCTTTCTTTTTTTAGTTGACCCAGATGACGATGTCCAACCCAGGCACTCCACTGCGATGATAATTATCCAAGGAGAACTTTGAGTCGAAAGCACAGGAGAAAAGGAAAATTCTTCACGCCCTTGGAAATCGAGAGTAGCCGACCATAGAGAGTGAGGAGTTAACCTTAGTTTCAGTGAAGATGGCTGTAAGAAACTGGGCAACCTGTCACCACCGAAGCCAGAGCATTTGTCAGCTCACAGGTCCCAAGTTATTTTGAGCTGTATAAACCATGTGCCTGTGAAACATTCCACCTGATTGGACGGAGAAAACTGAGCAAAGGGATTCCATAGCAGGACAGCACCTATGAGGGGATGGGGGTCAATTGGTTTTTCTTCGTAAAGAATTTCACTTACAGGGGGGAGTTCAAAGTATTTACTGACTGATGTTGGGAATTGATACTAAATGCATTATATCACATTCCATCTGTCAAAGAACATGACATTATTTTAAAATGTATTGAAATTCCTAATTTTTAAGATCTTTGACTTTAACCAATGGGAAATTTATTCTCATTGAATCACTGATTATTCAAGGAAATTTTTAAATTGTTTACCCAAAGGCTAAGCAAAAGCAGAGAAAACTAATGTTAAAAGTAGCCAATTAGAAATCACAAAGGGAAAAACATCAACTTGAGAATAAACCAGGAACAAATTAGTTGTGACACACTTCTTCAGAAAAAAAAAAAAATCAATACTTCTTAAAAGTTGAAACAAGCTGGGCGTGGTGGAGCACACTTGTAATCCCAGTACTTGGGAGGCTGAGATTGGAGGATCCGGGTTCCCAGCCAGCCTCAGATACTTAGTGAGGCCCTCCGCAACTTAGTGAGACCTGTTTCAAAATAAAGAATGAAAAATGGGGCTGGGGTATAGCTCAGAGGTAGAATGACCCTGGGTTCAATCCCCAGTACCGAAAAAAAAAAAAAAAGTTGAAACGACTATATAATCATTACAACTCTTATTCATGTATTAGTACCTGGGGGTAACTTTTTATATATTATTTTGAAAAGTCAGTGGTCACAAGTGTGGTGATGCATACCTGTAATCTCACCTACTTGGGAGGCTGAGGCAAGAGGATCAAAAGTTGGAGACCTGCCTACACAATTTATTGAGACTCTATTTAAAATAAAAATTAGAAAAAGGGCTGGGGGTGTAGTTCAGTGGTTGAGGGCTTCCTAGCATGTGCAAGGCCCTAGGTTCAATCCCTAGTACTGAAAAAAAAATTAAACAGTTCAATGCTAGATGTCTTCTTCCTATTCAAATACTTATAAAAAAGTATAGTTTCTTTGATATTAATTTCATACACTTTTGGAATAAAAAAAAGTTGGCTCCGTTGATTAATACAGACTAAGTGATGCTATAACGTTATCAATCTTATTAGAAGCCTGGGTTTTGAAAATTCAAACAATGTCAGTGGGGTTTTTTTTGGGGGGGGGGGAGGTGGTACTGGGGATTAAATTCAGGGGCATTCTACCTCTGAACTATACCCCTAACCCTATTTTATTTTTTAATTTTGAAGCAGATATCACTAAGTTGCTGAGGCTGGCCACACACCTCCGATCCCCCTGTCTCGGCCTCCCAAGTACTGAGATTTCAAGCATGTGCTACCACACCCAGTTCTCAGTGATTATTTTTTTAAAGGATCATTGTTAGATTTTGATGGTATGAAATGCATCCGTTTAACTCTAGCTTTATAATTAAATTACACAATTGCTTGCTTGTAGGGTTTCTTCTTCATTCATTCAAAAATATTTACTTAATGCCTACTGTGTACCGAGTACTGGTTATAAAGCAATGCACCAGCCAGACATGGTGGCACATGCTTGTAATCCCAGTACTTTGGAGGCTGAGACGGGAGGATCACAGGTTCGAAGCCAGCCTCAGCAACTCAGTGAGGCTTTCAGCAATCTAGCGAGATTCTGTTTCTAAATAAAAAATAGGTCTGGGGGTGTACCCTGGAGGTAGAAGGCCCCCGGGTTCCATCCACAGTACCAATAAATAAATAAATAAATAAATAAATAAATAAATAAATAAATAAATAAACATGCACTAAATATGCAAACCATCCTGACGTCATGGAATTTACTAAGAGATCCTTATCCTCTTCAGTCATCTTGAGACTATTTCTAGTACATTGAACAGAGATAAAGTTTCTTTATTTCAATTACATCAGAGGTTTCACTACACCTTTTGTTAGAGTGCTTGCCTAACATGTACAATGCCCTGGGTTTGATCCCCAATACCACAATCAATCAATAAAATAAAAAGATCTTTCTCTATTATCCCACTCAAATCTTAGGTCATAATAGGTATCAGTGCTGGTAGGTCTTGGGTGGAACATGGAAAAATGGAACTTCTATTTTGGGTAGCTAATGGATGTGCTACAATTTGATCTTCCAGAGGGCAATGCTTGTAGACACTGTAAGTGAACATGCTTTTATTTTCCTGAGAATTGCCATGATCAACCTGGTATCCTAACTTTCACCCAGGTATAAAATACTGAGGTTGGAGGAGATCTATATTACCTAATAAATTTGGTTAGGCAGTGGGATTAGAAAGTCAAATCAAGCCAGCTGTGGTGGTGCATGCTTGTAATCCCAGTACTTGGAGGCTGAGACAAAAGGATCGAAGGTTCAAGGACAGCCTCAGCAAGTAGTGAGACTCTCATCAACCTAGTGAGACCCTACTCAAAATAAAAATAAAATAGGGCTGGGGGTATAGCTCAGAGATAGAATGCCCCTGAGATTAATCTCCAATCCCAAAAATAAATAAATAAATAAATAAATTCATATCAAGTATTAAAATGTGAAAGAAAGTCTGGGGATGCAGCTCAGTGACAGAGCATTTGCCTCACATGTATGAGGCTCAAGTTCAATCCCTAGTACCCCTTCCCCCCAAAATAGTAAAAGAAGAGTTACAGAAGAAAGAAGCCAAGGAAATTCTTTTATTTATTTATTTATTTATTTATTTATTTATTTATTTATTTATTTATTTTTGTGGTACTTGGGGTTGAATCCAAGCCCTATTTTATTTTTTATTTGGAAATAGGGTCTTAGTAAGTTACTGAGGCTGGCTTCCAACCTGCAATCCTGCTGTTTCAGCCCGCAAGTACTGGGATTCATGCGTGTACCACCACTCCCAGCTTTTTTTCTCTTTCCTTCTTTCCTTCTTTCCTTCCTTCCTTCCTTCCTTCCTTCCTTCCTTCCTTCCTTCCTTCCTTCCTTCTTTCCTTTCTCTCTCCCTCCCTCCCTCTCTCCCTCCTTTCTTTTGTACTGGGGATTGAAATCAGGGGTGCTGTACCACTGAGCTATATCCCTTGTCCTTTTTATTTATTTTGAGACAGGGTCACACTAAGTTCCTGAGGCCTTGAACTTGGAGTTCTCCTGTCTCACTCTCCCAAGTTCTAGGATTACAGAGATTGCTACCTTGACTGGTTTCTCTCTCTCTCTCTCTCTCTCTCTCTCTCTCTCTCTCTCTCTCTCTCTCTCTCTCTTTCATACTGGGGGTTGAGCCTGGAGACATTCTACCTCCAGGCTACAGCCCTAGCTTTTTATTTTTTTGTTTTTGAAACAGGGTCTCACTAAGCTGCTGAAGTTGACCTTAAACCTGTGATCCTCCTGTCTCAGTCTCCCAAGTACTGAAATTATAGGCATGTGCCACCACGCTTGGCTACTGTAGTGTTTTCAAATACAGGTGGTGTACAAAATTTTTTGAGCTCTTCAAAAACAACAAGAAAGCTAGATACAAATATTTAAAATAATATTATTTAGTAACTGTGGGTACCTTGCTTATAATACATCCAATTAATATTCTAAATTTTAGTTCTTTAAAATTATTTTCTGCTTTTACGTAACCCAGTCCCTACCTTGCTTATCATCAGTAAGGATTATATAAACATTAAACCACCAACCTGCTAGTTCAGATTTTACTAGAGTTTATTGGTATGAAGAATAATCCTTAACTTTTTAAATACACAACATAGTTAAAAGCAAAGTTCATTAGCGACAAGCAGACACAAGGTTCCATGTCTTAAGCCTTCCCCATAAAGCCGAGTGGCCCAGCCAACATGTGTGTTTATTGTGGTTTGAACATGATCCTATGCTTGCCTTCAGCTGTTTTCTTAATTCAGTCACTCAGCTACAGAAACAATTTACTCACATTGGGATGATCCAGAGGAATGCCAAGGAATCTGGAAAATCTGTGGCGAAGGAAGTCTTGACTTGTAACATGAGCATGAGAGAATTTCCTTATAGTCGATTCATATACAATTTTGCATTTGCTACTTTTCCATCTTGCCATAGGCTCTTATTCTTTCAAAGAAATTGCTCACATACACCAAAATTTCGATACACTTTGCTTGAAGTTCATAGATGTATGTTGAGTTATCCCCATCCAGTATCAGATGAAAAAACAAAACCAAATTTCTGCGTCTTCTTTTTGAAGACCAAAGATGCACATGTGTATTTTCTAATCTTTTGTAATGAGAAACATTTCTCACACCAGAAACAAGTTCTCAACCATCAAGAATAATAGATAAATGGTAGATTATAAACAACATTATACAAAACCCATGATAAAATTGAAAAATACCATAAGAAACTTCTTTTTCATCTGAACAGTCTTGAAAACATTTGCCTGGGAAAACTAAAAACATTTTTAAACATGTAAAGTTCAAATCCTACTTAATTTTGAAAACTAAAAACATTTTCAGAAGGTAAACAGAACACCTGTTTAAAAATACAATCCTGAAAGGTAAATTTGTAGTTACCTGTCTCGGGAGAGGCACCATTCCTATATCAATCATCTAGGATCATCTAAAGTCCAAATCTCACTGACTAACTTGTGTCAGCCACCAAAGTAGCATGAAGGAAATGTGATATGCCCTGCCGGAGTAATGAAGGGTATTTACAAGGTTCTGTTGCAGATCCAGGGACGGTGGTTTAGAACAGACTGCTCTTTCAGATCAACCTTAATAACTCGATCTGTACAATGTTCTTAGCCTGGGGAAACAGTGGAGGTGGATAATAACTAAGAAGACTACAGATGCAGACTTTCTTGATCTCATAGACTAGATGGAAATGATAGTACAGAAAGTCTAAAGTATGATGTATAAAGAGTACACAAGATATCACATATATAAGACATGGAATACTTTTGATACATTAACCTTTGAGACTGGTTAATGCATTTAGTTAAGTGTGGGAAAACAATCAATTAATCAAACATTCATGTTTGGTTCTTCAATTTTAGAGTAATTGAAGTGTTACTGTGTAGTTTCCATTAAAACTCAGTAAGACAGCCGGGCGTGGTGGCGCACACTTGTAATCCCAGCATTTGGGAGGCTGAGACCAGAGGATCTGGGTTCGAGGCCAGCCTCAGCTACTTAGTGAGGCACTCCCCAACTTAGTGAGACCTGGTTTCAAAACAAAGACTAAGCCGGGCGTGGTGGCGCATGCTTGTAATCCCAGCATTCGGGAGGCTGAGACCGGAGGATCCGGGTTCGCGGCCAGCCTCAGCTACCTAGTGAGGAACTCCGCAACTTAGTGAGACTCGGTTTCAAAATAAAGAATAAAAAATAGGGCTGGGGGTGTAGCTCGGAGGTAGAATGCCCCTGAGTTCAATCCCCAGTACC
>PVLC010042778.1:0-12825 GCA_004027655.1 Graphiurus murinus | reverse complement strand
GCACTTTGAGAAAAGTTTCTGATTTTATACAATGTGTCTTTGTGGTGGAAAGCGTTGTGCATTTTAAAGAGTCCTTTATCAAGTAAGTAAATAATTGAAAACAAGAGAGACTGGGTCAAAAATATAATTTTTCCAGACTACTTTTGGTTAGTTATCCCTTAACCCAGATTTTAGATGTTGCCTTGTTGATAAGATCTGATCTCAGTTCCCCACATATGGCAAGGTTCTTCCTCACCTGTGCCCCCACAGGCCCTCCTCCTCCTGTTTCCACATTGCTTTGAGATTTTCTGCATATCTATCAGTCTCCATCATAGTTCCAAGCACGGCTCTGAATCTTTGCTTACTCGGTCGGACACCCAGAAATGTTCCACAAATGTCTAGGGGTTGGAGGGTAGTGAGTATGGAATAGTACCTACTGGTCTGAGCTCAATGAGAAAGGCAGAAAGTAAGCTCACACATGTCAGAAATGTAAACCTTTCCTTGGAAAAATAAGTATCAGAGAGGCTCTAGGAGGCAGAAGAAAATACCACAGCAGAAAGAAGAAGAGTTGGAAAACATGTTAAAATAACTTCATAAGCAGATGAGGGTATAACAGCTACATTTAGAAGTATAAAATGAATTAGAATACTGAGAACTGCAACCGCAGAGAGAAAGTCCTCATAGAGACAGGACAGAGAGTGGTTGTGCAATAGCAGACTGGCAGGAACAAGGAAAACAGCAGGAATGATTAGCGCCACTCTGACCTACGAGCAAACAGCCACTGCCGGGGATTGCAAAAGCTCCGTCTTCCAGTCCCTAGAAAACTGGCTGTAAAAAACTCCTTGCTTTCTCAAACAGTACAGCCAATGTTGAAGACCTGTCACCTTGACTTGGAAGCCCCAAAGAGGAATTTTAAGAAGTACGAAACAATTTGGAAATACAATAGGATCTTCCATGTAAGAAGCTGGACCTTTTGATTAATAACAAAGAACAAAGACAATACTGAATAAGCATCCAAAAATTCAAATGTTAATAACTTTTATATTATTCACCCTGAAAAAGGAAGGAAATTTTGACCATACTACCATGTGGATGAATCTTAAGAATATTATGCTAATTTAAACAAGCCAGTCACAAAAGAGAAATACTACATGGATCCACTTAAATGAGGTTTCTGTACAGAGCCAGAGTCATAGAAACAGAAAGTAGAACGATGCTTGCCAGGGATTGGGGATGAGGAAATATAAGGTTGTTTAACAGATACAGAATTTAAGTCTTGTAAGACATGAAAGTTCTGAAGAGTGGTTATGCAGCAGTGTGAATATATTGAACATTACCGAACTGTACACTTAGAAACAGATAATAGGGTATATTTGATGTTATGAATTATTGCCATAATAAAAATTCAAAATAAAACCAGGCACAGTGGCACAACCCTGTTGTCCCAACCCTGTAGTCCCAACAGTTTAAGAGGCTGAGGTAGGAGGATCACAAGTTCAAGGTCAGCCTGGAAATTTTAGTGAGACTTTGTCTCAAAAAAAAAAAAACACCGGAAGATTCAGTGGAAGAGCATCCCTGGGGTTGATCCCCAGTAAATAATAATAGTAATAATAATAATAATAATAATAATAATAATGCTTCAATTTAACTCTTTACAAACCAACGAAAGAACAAGTAATTTTCATTCAGTTGGCTTCAAGATACAAGAAAACAAAAAGAAAGGAACATTTCAATTATAGCCCAAGTCAGATGAATATATTCGGATCAATTGAACATCTTAAATTTTCACAAAAGTAACAAACACTTCTGTTTAAAAAAAAAAATATATATATATATATGTATATTTATATATACATATATATATATATATATATATATGTATATGTATATCAGAGCCAGGCATTGGTGCACAATTGTAATCCCAGTACTTGGGAAGCTAAGACAGGAGGATCACAGGTTCGCTCGCAGCCAGCCTCAGCTACTTAGTGAGGCCCTCCACAACTTAGTGAGACCCTGTTTCAAAATAAAGAATAAAACAGGGCTGGGGATGTAGTTCAGAGGTAGAATGCCTCTGGGTTCAATTCCCAGTTCCACAAAAAATAAAATAAAATTAATTAATTAAAAGTCCAAAACGACAGTATACTTTCAGGTTATTTCATGGCTGCATCTTCAGTTTGATTTAAAAAGACAGAGCAAAAATTATCTAGTACTAGAAGTATTCAGTTATTTTCCTACCTCTCCCCCAAATAAACAGGTTTTATATTCATGTACATTTCTCTCAGATTTTATGCTTAGATTCTTTTTTTCTTTTGGCCTTTCAAAAGTGCCTGAAACCTATTTCCTCATACCTATGCTATAATGAAAGGGGAAAAAACTGATTTGTTTGATTGGAAATATTTAGTGGTGAGCAGAAAAAATTTGCATTCCTGCTGACAATTTTCATACTAAGTTTGGCCCAGTGGGATTAGAAGTCTCTGAGATATTAAACCTTGGAAAGAAAAATTTGTAATGGAAAGGCTGAAGGAACTTAATTATAGCCAGTAGCACCATTCGAATACTTTAAGCATACGCAAATGTGCTGTGTTATCACAAGATCTTGAGAGAGAGAGAGAGAGAGAGAGAGAGAGAGAGAGAGAGAGAGAGAGAGAGAGATGGAGATTATGGTTTAGATACTGCAGGCAGAGTCAAAGAAACAGTACCACTTTGGGATCTCTGGGGCAGCCTGTCTGACCAGAGAGGACCAACTGCCATGCTATTCAGATGACTAAAGAGATGCCACTCTCTTTGTAACTCTTTGTTAAATCTGAAAACAACTTCTCATGAGTACCTCACTACGAACACATTCCTGTGCGCATTTGGGGTCTTGATTAGGGAAAATAAATTGAATTTTTCTCTTCTTTTAAAGTGGAACAAACAAATTGAAAGTTCTCTGAATTCATTTGCAAGAAATACCATCTTCTTGTAATATACCCTATAGTTGACCCTGGAAGAGCTTGCTCTAGGTTATCTTCCTTGTTTCTTCCTTGTTCTGCTTTCAGTAGCAAAACTCTCTCAGTCCCCCACTCTCGGTGGCCCCTCTGAGCTAAGAAACTTGCTGTGGTTCACAGAAAGACATACACAAGAAAATCTCTGGACTCACCACTCTCCTGTGCTTGCCCACCTGACCACGGGGCTCCATAGGGAAGATTTATTCCTCCCCTATAGTGTTGGGGCACCAGTTCCTAGATCTACAAGATGAAAGCAGTCTTTAAGTCCAACCATCCCTTTATCAGAAGAATTAGACAAGTCTTATTTTTTGAGTGGTGCTATCATCCCCTTGACCTATCTCATTCTTGGAATCCAGTCCCTCATTTATACTACTCACATTTCTTGAAAGTTCTTTTGCACCTTGATTAACTTCATGATCACTGCAAGCTTTGGCTTCCCTTTGTATCCAAGACCATGGAATTTCAGAAGTCAGCTTAAGCCTATGACCATACCACCTGATTGTGCCCGATCTCATCTGGCCTTGAAGCTAAGCAGGGTCTGGCCTGGCTAGTACTTGAATGGGAGAAGTCAGCTTGGTTTCCTCCTCCAAACACGTGTGATTTTGGACTGTCATCCACCTTATGACCTCTGATATGCTTTACTGGTTTCCAAACCCTTGTCCAAATTCCTACTAGCTATTAGAACTTAATTTCCAAGAACCTGAAACCTTCCTCCACCCTCACTCCCAGCACAGCTCCCCCATCCTGGATTCCCCTCCTGACCCAGACATTTCCATCTCCTACTCATTCCATGAAGCAATGCATCCTCTCTGGGATTTACTGGAATTGGGAGACTGCAGTACAGCTCAATTTTTTCAATACAGAACTCCAAAGTTTAAAAAGTAACACGACAAAGTCCAGATGAAAGCATTTTCTTCCTCATTCAGATGAATTTTCACAGTCAGCTGATGTGTAGTGATTAAAGTTGTAACCAGGAGCAGACTCCAGGCCATTTCTTGTTTTCCCTGGGAAGTCTTTTTAATGTAATCACTCCAGATCACTTTGTTCTTGAGGCATTTCTCCTACACCTGTGAGCCCATAAAGAATACCACCAATAGAAATATCTACCTAGAGGATAACTTAAAAATAGAGGAAACTTTGTAAAAGGTGGTCTCTATTATGGAGCTCAAATAGTAAAAAGAGTCTACCAAAAAAAAGTGAAGCTACTCACTTCTTAATATATATTATCTATTTGTATGGTTTTTTTGGTTTTGTTTTGTTTTTTTTAACTGTGTAATAGTGAAAAGCCATCATGTGCTTCCATATCCTAAACCCTAGGGATTCATCTTGGACAACTAGATAGGAGACTTGCTCTCAAGGAGCCCTCCTCTTGTGGGTGTTTGATTCTTTTTCTTCTTTGTCTCTTTGATTGACCTTATCAAGAGCAGCTGCGAAACCAATTCATGCTTGTAGTCACTCCGCATTAGCTTTTTCATTCATTTATACACAGTCTCTCCTCATATCAGCATTTCCAAGTTAAGCTTTTTTTTTTCTTTACTCTTAATATGCTTTTCTAAAATGAATTGATCATTTTGAGGCCCATTTAGCATCATGAAAGATACTTTCATAGGACTAGGGGGTGTAGCTCAGCAGTAGAGCACTTCCATGGTGCATACAAGGCCCTAAGTTTAATGACTAGTGCTGCAAAAAAATATATATATATATTTATATATATATGAATTTTGGGACTGGGGATGTTGCTCAGTGGTAGAGCACTGCTTAGCATGCAGAAAGCCCAAGAACAGATTTTTTTAAAAAAGGGGAGGGACTGGGAAAGGGAAGGAGAAAAGAGAGGAGAAAAGTACTGAAAGACAGTTATGGGCCTTCTGATGATATTGAGCTATATTTACAACTCAATATAAAATGATGGAGTAAAGATTTCACACGGGTTTGTAAAGCCATCTTTCACTGGAGATGTTAGTTTGCCTTTAAACCAAACCACCACCAGCAGAACTTTTGAATAGAAAAATATAGTGACTCACTCATGCACTCTTGAGATTATCTGAACCCAGTTTCTCATATGGAGCAACCTGCCTTTGAGCCTTATTACCCATCCCCACTCTTACTTGCCTCCAAACTCAGCAAACGCAAGTTACAGAAATAGAGACTCAGTGTAGTACTGGCTGAGATGGTCTGGCAAAGGTGAGCATGCTGGAAACACATACACATACTCAAGTCAAAATAAGAGATTTCAATATTATATGCTCTTGAATATTATAGTAATACATGCATACCCATGTTTATAGCACCACAATTCATAATAGCCAACTTATGGAACCAAACCAGGTATCCATCAACAAAAGTATCCATTACAAAAGTATGGGATATACACACGATGCAATTCTGCTCAGGGATAAAGAAGAACAAAATTATGTCATTGCAAAAAAATGCATGAACCTGGAGAACATTATGTTAAGTGAGATTAGCCAGTCACAGAAAGTGAAGGGTCATGTGTTTTCTCTCATATGCAGAAGTTGGGAACAATTGCAATGCAAGAGGGACTTTAGATAATGGAGGAGAAACCCCAGTGGAGTGAGGGAGGTGATCTAGGGGGGTGAGGAGCGGGAGAATCAATGAAGGAATCACTTCCACTGACATTATATGTATGTGTGAAAACCAGTGTCAGTCTCACTGTGGGGAAGGGGGAGAGTGGGGAGGGAGCTGGGGGAAAACTCACCGAGTGCTGAGTACATGTATGTCACCATCACTACGAACTACATTATTATGTGAGACTATAATGCACCAATAAAAGCGTAATAAAAATAAATAAAAACATTTGAAGACTAACTTCTTAAAAAGAAGAGACTTCTCATTCTTCCTGGGTCTCCAGGCAATAGCACACTCAGCTAATAAAGATGGGGACTAATGTTTATTAAAAGCTCTATCTTTTAGAGACCTGTACAAGTGCAGTGTGCCCTTATCATTTCCTAAATCATTGCTCTGGTTTCCTTTTGCCAAACAAGAACAGTTTCACACCATACAGAAGTCCTTAAAAAGGTACTGACTTCCCTTGCACATGCCAATTGCCATTTTACATAACACTTGTGTTGATGAGCCCAAAGGTTGAAAAACACCAATAGTACTACTAGTTGATGTGTCATAAAAAAATAGTAATCTGACTTATTGTCCAAATTTTATTTAGATATAATATTCCCTCTCTCTTTTCCTCCCTCCCTCTCCAAAATTACCTTAAACTCTAAAGTTCAAGCATTAGTTTAAGACGCTGATATTGGGCACTTATTTCTATCAACCTTAAGAACATGATGGCCCTAAAATGTAATCCATTACACTTTGATAGAATTTTGTATATCAATGTTATTTAAAATTAACATCGTAATAAGTAGTTTGATATTGGGATCTTAAATGAAAATAAGCATACATCACATTAAATGAGAGAGAACAAAAATAATTCCCTATGTGTGAGAGACACATTCCAAGACCCCTAGTGGATGCCCCATACCAAAGAATGAATGTGATGATGGCAAACAATACAGTACCCGTGTGATAAAATGAAGTGAGGTGAATGTCATGGGCAGCATGATATAGCATTAGTGAATCCCATGTATACTACTGTTTTCTATACATACATACTATGATAAGTCTAATTTCTAAATTAGGCACAGTAGGAGATTAACAACAATAATAATGAAATAGAACAATTATAACAACATACTTAGTAAAAGTATGTGAATGTGGTCCTTGTCTTCTTTCAAAATACTATATTCATAGCTGAGTGTGGTAGCACATGCTTATAATCCCAGTATTTGGAAGACTAAGACAGGAGGACTGTGGGTTCATGACCAGGCTCAACAATTTAGTGAAGTCCACTTAGTGAGACCCTATTTGTAAATAAAAAATAAATAAAATGAGGATGGGGGTGGGTGTAGTTCGGAAGTAGAATGTCCCTGGCTTCAATCCCCACTATCCCCCCTCTCCACACTCACACACACACACACACACACACACACACACACAAATACTATTCATCCTTCTTCTTGTGATGATGGGAAATGATATAATGCCTATGTGATAAAATGAACTGAGCTGCTGGGGATGGTGGTGCACACCTATAATCCCAGTACTTGGAACGTTGAAACTGGAGGATTACAGGTTCACAAACAGCCTCAGCAAACTTATGAGGCCCTCCACAACTTAGTGAGACCCTCTTCCAACATAGGGCTAGGGTTGTAGCTCAGAGGTAGAATGCCTCTAAATTCAATCCCCAGTACCATGAAAATAAAATAAAATGAAGTGAGATAAATGTCACAGGCATTATGACATAGCATTAGTCTACCAAATAAGAGTTACTTGACCATAAATGCTATGATACCATGACAGTCAATCTGATAACTGAGATAGTTACTAGATGACTAATGGGCAGGTAGCATATACAGTGTGGACACCCTGAACAAAAGGATAATCAACATCATGGGTGGGACAAAGCAAGAAGGAACCAATTTCATTATACTATTCAAAATGCTGTTCGATTGAAAATTTATGAATTGTTTATTTTTGAATTTTTAATTTAATATTTTCAGACTACAGTTACCGCAGTTGACTGCAGGTAACTAAAATAATAAAAATTAAACCTGCAAATAAGGAAAGATGACTATAATTCTATCATGGAAATAAACAGTCCCCTTTATAAAGAGAGAACATATTCCATTTAAATTAGATATTCCTATAATGAGTATTGTTTTATGGGTTTATTAAAGCAAATTTATTTTAAAAATTAAACAATAAAACTTATAAATATCCTCTTTTGTCTATTCTTTGCGAGTTGTGTAGGGCCAATCAGTGGAAATTAAAATGTCTGAATGAGGGAGGGTCAGCAGAATAAAATTCATTTTCATAAGATTAGTCTTCAATTAAGGGACTATTTTCTTCTCTTTCCTTTTTTTTCTATATGCCACTGCTTTCTACACACACACAACACACAACATACAATGTTACACAAGGAGTTTGTGTTATCTATGTGACTACTAAAAAGCCAAATTAACATAAAAGAAATTTATGTCAAAACATAAATTGCCAAAACTGGCTGAACTAAAATCAAATGCATGGAAGATTTAGAAATAAATTTATTCTGGGTTGCTGTGGCTTAGCTCAGTGGTAGAGGTATTAGGAGAAAGAAAGAGGAAATAAAGAAAGAAGGACAGAAAAGTTTATTCTGAATTAACTTGAAAATCTTTAGCCTTAAAGTGAGATTTATAACTGATTTTCAGTGATGAATTTCACAGAAGTTGCATTTGTAGGGTAGATTACAGACAATAAAATACCAATGCACGGTTCTCTTCCGGTTCATATAGATCACAGTTCATAGCTTCCACGAGGTTGTAATTCTCCTCTCTCAGACGTAATCTCTTTTTTTCCCCCCCTACAGTGAAGACCTGCTGCCTGCAAGATGACCCAGGCAGGGGTTCAAGGCCTTGGTATTTTGCGCCTCAGGCCTTTCACTAAGAAAATTGAGTGTGAGAACCTGATCTCCAATAGCATCTGCTGATCGTGACATCTCTCTTGGGTCTCTTCACCCCTAAATTCTTCATTTCTTTTCAGAATTTAGCTGAAAAGCACTTTCCCCCTGCCTGTTTATCTCAATGTCTGTCTCTCACTGCTAGTATTTATTGCTTATCACTATAAGACTTTATTGAATGTAATCTGTTTGGGGATATAGTTGGCATGAAAGATGCTCCACCAAATGAAGTTGTAAAGTATTATACATAAATACTTAATTCCTGGATTTATTTATTATCGTCATTACTTATTTACCACCATAGGCGCCCAGGACACCTTTGAAGGAAATAAATCTGGTGGGTTGCTCTCCCAAATTTTATCAGAATATCTTAAAAGATATAAATTATGGTATTATGTAACAATTACTAATATTCTTCATATGAATAGCACATATTATATATAGTTTACAAAAACTTGTACACATTTAATCTCCCCAGCCATCCAGTGCTAAAAGAGTTTTAGTCAGGTCAGGACACTGAAACTCGGAAAGTTGGAGTGATATAATAAAGGTCACCTAAATAATGAGTCTCGGGACTGGACTCAAACCTAGGTCTCCTACTTCAGGTCCTCAGCACTTCTCTCTCCTACAGTTACCTACCAGCTCAGCAGGATGAAAGGAAATGAAGCAAAGGACAGGTGAGGGGGAAAAAGTGGGCTCCACTGTCTCCTTTCTGTACCTTGTGAAGTTTTTGTGAGGGTGTGCTGTTTGATGTTTTACTTTCAGATAAATTAACTCAACTCTGAATTTAATTCAGGATCATTGGAGCCTAAGTTTGAATTTAGGGTTCCCAAACTGAATTCTTATTTGTAAGAGTAGGCACACTGGGGAAAGCTATAAAAATTATAGCTCATTACAGTGGCTCAGTTCAATTAGTGAATTATTTTCTCCATATACCGAAGAAATGCTGGAGATACCTGGGCTACCCTTCAGCGAAAAGAGCCCATGGTACAATGGATTAAGATCCTGATCAGAGGAGTGTGCCCATGAATAGGGACAGAAATCCATGCAGAAAAAAAGAAATGATCTGATGAGTGAGGTCAGTGACCTTTATTACTTCCAGATAATTAGAATGCATTCAGATAATGAATGTGCAAGTTTGGAAGTAAAATGAAACTGGGAATGACAATTAGTTACATTTATTCCATCCCATACATCCTCACTCCACCAATAGGAGATACAGAGAAATTGAAACAAAACTTTTGCATAAGAATTTTCATAGCTAAGCAGGCCTATTTAGATTTGGGGGGGGATTCCTTGAAGCATCCTGTTTGGATGGTAAACTTATAACTTTTTGCAACTTGCTTGTTTGCCTGTTCTATGCATACCTTTTCTTCTTTAGGAGAGTCTCCAACAGGGATAATTGCTTTTCTATCAACTTTTTTAAAGTATTCTGAATTTTATCATCTTTCTGCGGAAATTTGCCACCTCTCATTCAGGGATTCCTACACTAAATCTAGTCTCAACTCTCGCTCATTCCCCGAAGGAAAGTCTGCTAAACAAACCAAAAGAGAGAGAGAGAGAGAGAGTGTTTCAGAATAAAGTTTGTTCTTGTCACTGAGAGCTATGCATATAACCTTTGCTTATGTAATGCTTTTCAGTCTAATTGATGTTACAATGAGACTTCAGCTCTGCAAATCTATCTTATCTTAAAAAGTCGTCCCACATTACCCTTTCCTAAAGGAGCATTTCCATACAAACCCAAGCAGCTGTAGACATGCAATTTCTCAAAAGGAATAAATTAACTATTGAAGCTTACTCTGGCAGCAGCCAATGGAGCACATTAAGTCCCCAAATAAATACACTGTCTGGGAAATTTGATTCAGTTCATAACAAAATAAATTGTCACCTTGAACTGAAAAATAATTACTCTTGAACTAAGTATAACATACCAGAGGCATCCACTTCAGACAAGAAAAACAGAGGCACATGGAAAATGTAATTTTTCAGTCTACATAGAAATCATCAGAAAGAAACAAAATAAAGAAATGCAGAAACAGAAAGTAGTAAGTCATATATACAGGCATATAAACAATATAAATATTTTCCATGTTTTCTACCCACATCTTTGAATTTAGTTCTGTAATTTAAAAAAAGTTAGAAAACACATGAGTTCAAAATTGGGTATCAAAATCATTAACTTATTTTTATGTCAAGTGGGTGAAAATTAAGCTGTTGTGATGAGGATGTGTGATCTGTTAATCCATAAGATATTAATGGAGTTAGTAGTAATTTAATTACCAAATTTATTTATATCCCAAAGCAATGGGTTATAATTATAATTGGTATTTGTGGTGGTTTACCACAAAGGCTATCTAAACAAGCTTAATAAAATGGAAAAATAGAAATTCAAAACTATAGGTAGCAGACAAGTTATGCTAACTGTGAAGCATATAATGTTATTACAGATAAGCAACAAATTTGGCTCTGGGCATCCATTGAACCAGGATAGAAAGGAAATATGAGACATTTCATTTAAATTATCTCAAAGAGGAAACATTAATTTTCATCCAGATTATAATGTATTTCTAGGCATTAAGTCCTTAAATAATGTTGCCAAGTAGAAAGTTAGAGTACTCTGAAGAAAGTAATGAGCAAAAGTCTTCAATAGAAGTGTTTTTGTTGTTTTTCAGATCACTTTCGTTAGTAATAAATCTGAAACGCCTGACTATTACATAAGTGTAAAATTTATTACACATAAATAAGACAACATAGCCCATGCATTGGCTTTCTGGTGACCAAACTGGATCTATACATTAGGGAAAGTATTCCCTGGAGACTACTTCCTTTAAATATAACATCTCTTCAGTAGAGTAGAGAGTAGAGAATCCAAAAGGATAATTATTCTGGATTAAAGACCCAAGAAGGGTTTGGAGTGTTAAGATTCCACGTTGTTTACTGAAAGCAGAAACAACTAACCTTCAGAAATCTTATTAATTATAACCATTGTAAATTCATTATCACCTGGGACCTCCTTGACCCTCAAAGAGTTGTCAAGTTGGCTTCCCAGACTTCATGCATATGTGAATCTAGAACCCCATACATGGTCTGCATATTCCTGACCTGTTTTTTTTTTTTTTTCCACTGCTGTCTGCATCTGCCACCCAGTTGGACCCTGTACCATTTACCATGGGAAAGCAAATCACACTCATGAGTACTGTGAGTCTAGAAAGTCAGCTGTGTTTAAAAATGACAGAAAGAGAGAATATTACTGCACAGCTTTTTTCATCCCCCTGATGTCTGCCTCCTGCTTATCCACCACTCAGGAAACTACGATCCTGACAAATGCCCATGCCTACCATGGTCAACATCCACTACTTCTGGGAAACAAAACAGTCCTACAATTTACATCCATAATTCTGGAAAATAAGATTTCTGCTATCTCGCTACAATTTCCCCCAAAGAATCTCCCCATGAGGAAGGGGTCAAAAAAAAGCCATTTACTTCTTTGTGGCTAAGGCTCCTCTTGAGGTACAAGCCCACAAACTGTTTTACTTTTGAAGAAAGAAGATAATGTGACCCCTGCACTTCTCTTTGGACCCACAACCGCTTATCAAGCACTCTTGCTACTTATTTCCAAATATTAATTTCTTGGTAGCCCCATGGGACAATCTACAACAAGATGACTAAACACAAATTAACATAGGAATTGAGTTTTTTCATCTCATAGGGTCCTAGGCAGATAATAATTTTTCCTGAATCTACTGCACTTACACTGAAGCCTTCTAAAAGACAGGAGGTGAGGAAAGGCTTGTGTATTTACACATGTAAGAAAGATCACCTCCACCGGGCGTGGTGGTGCACGCTTGTAATCCCAGCATTTGAGAGGCTGAGACTGGAGGATCTGGATTCGCGGCCAGCCTCAGCTGCTTAGTGAGGCCCTCCGCAACTTAGTGAGACCCTGTTTCAAAATAAAGAATAAAAAACAGGGCTGAGGAAGGGGTAAAAAAAAAAAAAAAAAAAAAGCATTTACTTCTCTGTGGCTAAGGCTCCTCTTGAGGTACAAGCCCACAAACTATTTTACTTTTGAAGAAAGAAGATAATGTGACCCCTGCACATGTAGCTCAGAGGTAGAATGCCCCTGAGTTCAATGAAGAAGAAGAAGGAGGAGGAGGAAGAGGAGGAGGAGGAGGAGGAGGAGGAGGACGAGGACGAGGACGAGGACGAGGACGAGGACGAGGACGAGGAGGACGAGGAGGAGGACGAGGAGGAGGACGAGGAGAAGGGAGATCACCTCCACACAAGGAAATGACTCTGAGGACGTGAGCTGACTTTGAACCATTTCCTCACCAATGGTGATGGGAACCT
>PVLC010042777.1:0-12797 GCA_004027655.1 Graphiurus murinus | reverse complement strand
GGGAGAGAGAGAGAGAGAGAGAGAGAGAGAGAGAGAGAGAGAGAGAGAGAGAGAGAAGAGACAAGAGGAATGAGAGTTACAAAAGAAATTAAAAAAAAGTCTGGAAGACATTTTGAAAGCATGTTGCTATGAGTAAATTATGAGCTATGATTTAAATGTTGACCCCAAAACATGTGTCAAAACCTTAATTCTCAATGCAGCAATGTTGGAAAGTGGGGCCTTATGGGAGGTAGGTAGATTAGGTGAATCGATTGGTACCTGTTGTAAAGGGCTTGCAGAGGCAAGTTAAATATCTTGCTCTTTTTGCCTTTCACTAATGGGTAATACACCTGGGTCTGGCAAATGCAAGTCCCTGGATCGTGGACTTCTCAGTCACCAGAACCATGAGCTAAAATAATTTCTGTTCGTCATAAACTACCCAGTCTCAGGTAACCTGTTATGGCAACACAAAACTAGCTAAGACACTGAATACTGTTGACAGATGTTGGTGACTTAAAAAAAAAAAAATTAAAAATCAAGTATTATTTAAAATACATTAGTAAGGGTTATTATTTAAATAAGGACTGAATTAGCCCAAAAGAATGTCCATGTGGAACATACAGGATATAATAATTTGAACAATATTGAAGGAAACAATTCAGCCTTTACAAAATTTGTTTCTAGCCAGGCATGGTGGCACAGGCTTCTAATCCCAGTACTTGGGAGGTTGAGACAGGAGGGTCACAGTTTCACAGCCAGCCTCAGCTATTTAGTGGGGCCCCTGGCAACTTAGATAGACCCTGTTTCAAAATACAGAATAAAAAATAGGACTGGGGGTATAGCTTAGAGTTAGAGGGACTCTGGGTTCAATCCCCAGCATTGCAAAAAAAAAAAAATCTGTTTCTGAATATGTTTTCGCTAAAAGTTTTGCATAATTATTTACAAGGGAGGAGATTTATGTTTATAGGAAATATACAATGAATATCATTTATTGTTTATTGTATATAATTTTGCTTACATTAACCCCATTAAAATTATATGAGGTCCTCATTCAATTGTGTGTGTTTAATTATTCTCAATTAGACCTATTGTTTCTGTAAGGAATGTTTAATTCATGATGTTATGAATACTGGTATTATTAATCAAAATAAATGATTATTTTAAAATATATTTTAGTTATACAGCTTAAAATGACAATGTATGCACATAGTATAAAACTCAAAATTGTAGGGAGGTATAAAATGAAAAGTTGGTCCCATCCTGATATCCTAAGCTATGCAGTTTATATTCTCAAAGGTATTTTTTGTGTGTGTGTGTGGGACTGGGATTGAACTCAGGGGAATTCTACCTCCATGCTACACCACCAGCCCTATTTTTTATTCTTTATTTTGAAACAGGGTCTCACTAAGTTGCAGAGAGTCTCACTAGGTAGCTGAGGCTTGCCGCGAACCCGGATCCTCTGGTCTCAGCCTCCCAAATGCTGGGATTACAAGCGTGCGCCACCACACCTGGCTCAAAAGTATTTTTTATACATTCTTTGAAAAATGTTTCATATATTATATATATATACATATATATAATATATGATACTGTATGTTTCAATTATTACTGAATATTACAAAATGGGCCATACTTATTATTTTGGTGTACATAGATATGTATTTAGGTATATATTCTGCATATATAATTTAAATTAAATTGCTGAATTAATATTTATAAGAATTATTCAGTTTATTTTCTTGGGATTTCCTCTTAATCTTTACATATGCAGAAAGTGATCATTTGCATGTTTTTTTGTAATTTTCTAAGTTTGTTGGCTAACATTCCAAATCTGTGTTAAATACTGCTATGGTTTGATAGAGTGTCCCCTAAATGCTCCTGAGTTGAAGTCTTGATGCCCATTGCTGCAATGTTCAGAGGTGGGGCTTTGGGAAGTGACCGAACCATGATGAATCTGACCTCATTAGTGAACTATTCCACTGATGGATCCATAATTTGTTGGTATTATTGGGATGTGCTATAAACTTTTGAAGGTGGGACTTCATTGTAGGAAGTAGGTCATGGAATGTGTATGATTGAGTTATATCTTGTTCCCAGTCTCTTTCTCTTCCTCTCCGCTTCTTGGCCACAATTAATTCAACAGCTTTGCTCTGTCATATGTTCTCTGCCATGATGCTCTGCCTACCAAAGGTCTAAAACAACAGGGTAAAGAGACTATGGAGCCAGGCATTTGGGCACACGCCTCCAATCCCAGTGCTTGGAAAGCTGAGGCATGAGAATAGCAGGTTTGGGGCCAGTATGCATGGTACTTTAGCAAGGTCTTGTTTCAAAATAAATTATATATATATAATAGAGCTATAGGTATAGTTCCTAGGTTCAATTTCTAGTACCAACATGATGAGTAGGAGGGGGGGGAGAGAGAGAAAGAGAGAAAGAGAGAGAGAGAGAGAGAGAGAGAGAGAGAGAGAGAGAGAAGAGAGAAATGGCCCGAAACTTTGACTGTGAGCCAAAATAAACCTTTTTGATCACAATAATTGAAAGTTGACTACCACAAATATCATTTGTAATAAAGACAATACTGGCTTAATCATGACTTGACTACTTTAATAGGAAATCTAATAACCTTCACAAAACATGTCCTCTTTAATTGCATGTATTTCTGTTTTAAGAAGGAACAAGCAAATTGACTTTTTATTTTTATTTTTATTTTTTATTTTTTGCAGTACTGGGGATTGAACTCAGAGGCATTCTACCTCTGAGCTATACCCCCAGCCCTATTTTTTATTATTTATTTTTGAAACAGGGTCTCACTAAGTTGCAGAGGGCTTCACTATGTAGCTGAGGCTGGCCAAGAACCCGGATCCTCTGGTCTCAGCCTCCCAAATGCTGGGATTACAAGTGTGCACCACCACGCCCGGCTGCAAATTGACTTTTTGGAAGACAGAGAAAATCTTATGTAGATAGGTAGATGTCAGAAAGATAGTCAGATAGATTGATTATATAAATAACTACTAAAATACTATGGCCCAGATTACTTGTTTTTCATGGAATGTCACCTTAAGGTCTATATGAGCCCTTCACCTATTATTTAGAATTCCCTGGAGTGGGGATCATTACACCATTACACACACACACACACATGTGTGTGTGTATATATATAAGTATGCACATATGTAAATAATGTAAATACATCTTTTTATTGATGTATTATAGTCTCATATCAAAATGTAGTAAATAGTGATAGTGACATACATACACAGTAGTTGGCGAATTTTCCCCCCGACTCCCTCCCCACACCCTCCCTTCCCCATACATGATATTGACAGTGGCATTGGTATTCTCACTTATATACATAATATCCATGGAAATGTTTCCTTTACCAATGACTCACTAAGGAACTCCAGACTGTAGCCCCAGCCTAGGAGGTCATCTAGCTATCCCAAAAGCTACAGACTGTCAGAGGATGTGGACGAGGAGATGCGGGGCCAAGGATTAAGCATCATAATCCCTGATTACCAATCATTTTATCCATATATAATAATTACTTATTTATTAGCACAGATGTTAATAAAGCAGTCTTTTAAGTAGTTCATTTAAATACACTGTTTAAAACCTCCAGGTTTTATTTTAATTTCCTTGTCTTGATTTTTTTATTTTGTATATTTTTGTTTCACTTTTTCTTATGACTAAGTTAGCTAATGGTTTATCATATTTACATTTTGTCCCCCAAAGGCCATATTTTGAATTTTATATTTTTATGTTTCTTCCTTATTATTTGTGAAGCAGCAGTCCCTTGCATTCTTGTGCTTTATGAGTCCCTTGGTGAATGTGATTAAAAACTATGGTTCTTTAAGAAAATCTATATGCTTACTCATGCTTAAAAAGTTACATGCAGATTTAAGGGAATTCACTTGTGAACCTGACATTCATTTATCCACCTTCAATTAAGAACCACTATATTCAAGGATTATCATAAATCTGCAGAGTTTGTAAGTGAACATTCAGCTCAACTATTGTCATCAAACATTTGAGAATTGGAGACACTTTATTAAACAGTTTCAGGATTCTGTTACTGCTTCAAATACTACTACTACTACTACTGCTACTATTACTACACAAAACTCCACTACAACTATCATATGTCATGCTTCCATACTTAAATATGTTATTGTGAGCTCCTTATTTATTATTATAAAATATCTAGGAAGGAAATATTATTAATATCAGCAATTTCCGGTATTAAGTCACAAATAAATGAAGAAAATTACCTAAAATCACATATCTAGTAACAGAGCTAAGATGCAAACTATGGTAGGCCTAGCATTAAAGATAATATACATATATCAAATGAAATGCCATAATAAGCTTTATTTTCAAACCCCCAGTTACTAACCTGTTTTGTTGTTGTTGTTGTTCATTTCTATTAATTTCCTTCAAGTTGTAATAGTGTTTCTCAGTGGGGAAATTTTTGTATTCTATAGGATATTTGGCAAGGCATGAAAATAATTTAAGTTGACGGAAGTGTGTATGTGTGTGTGTGTGTGTGTGTGTGTGTGTGTGTGTGTGTGTGCATGCTATTGGTATCTAATGGATATAGGAATACTGCTTATATTTTAATACAAAGAAGAGATTCACACAGAAAATAAAAGTTACCTAGCCCCAATACCCACAGTACTAAGTCAGGAAACATCTTTGTCTTTGGTTCTGTTTTTATGTGGTGATGAATTACATGGATTGTTGTTTTATATGTTAAACCAGCCTTGCATCCCTAAGATGAACCCAACTTGATCATGGCATATAATTTTCTTGATGTGGTTTTAAATGCGCATGGCTAGTATTTTGTTTGGCAGTTTTGCGTCTAAGTTCATGAACTATATAGACCTCTAGTTTTTGTTTGTTTGTTTGTTTTCCCTTGAGCTATCTTTGTTTGACTTTCATATTAATTTGATGTTGGCTTCATAGAATGTATTTGGAAGCATTCCATTTCTTTCTATTTTGTGGAATGTATTGAGGAATATTGGGATTAGCTCTTCTATAAGTGTTTTATAAAATTCACTTGGAAAACCATCTGGGCTTGGGTTTGTGTTTTATGGTAGATTTTTTATTGATGTGTCAATCTCTTTTAATGTTATTGGTCAGTTTAAGTTTTCTATATCTTCTTGAGTTAGTTGAGGAACTTTGTATAATTTTTTCAATAGATGCTGAAAAAGCATTCAACAAAATTCAACACATATTCATGCTAAAAGCACTGCAGAGAATTGGAATAGAAGGAACATACCTCAACATCATAAAGGCAATATAAAATAGGCCCACATCTAACATAATATTAAATGGGGGAAAACTGTAAGAGTTTCCACTAAAAACAGGAACAAGGCAGAGGTGTCAATTATCACCACTTCTGTTAAATATACTACTTGAGACTCTAGCCAGGAAAATAAGGCAAGAGAAGGAAATTAAAGGAGTAAAAATAGGAAGGGAATAATTAAACTGTCCCTTTTTGCTGATGGCATGCTACTATACGTAGAAGACCCAACAAAGTCAACCAAAAGGCATATAGAACTGATTAACAAATTGAGCAAAGTGTCTGGATACAAAATCACTTGTAAAAAGTCAGAAGCTTTCCTGTATGCCAACCATAAATCCACTGAAAAAGAAATACAGAAAACATTTCAACTCATACTACTTCAAAAAATAAAATACCTAGGAATATACCTAACCAAAGAGGTAAACGACCTCTACAAGGAAAATTATAAAACATTGAAGAAAGAAATTAAAAAAGACCTTAGAAGATGGAAATATCTTCTATTGAAGAAGACCTTAAAAGATGGAAATATCTTCTATCGAAGAATACCTTAGAAGATGGAAATATCTGCTATGATCTTGGATAGGCAGAATACATATCATCAAAATGGCCATTCTTCCAAAAGTGATCTACAGATTCAATATGATACCCATTAAATCACCAAGGTCATTCTTTAGGGACATAAAAAAAAATCAGTGATTAAATTCATTTGTAACAACAAAAATCCCAGAATACCCAAAGTAGTTCTCAGCAACAAGAACCACACAGGAGACATAACACCTGACTTCAAACTACTATAAAGCCATAGTGATAAAAACAGAATGCTATTGGCACAAAAGCAAACACATAGACCAATGGAGCAGAATAGAAGACTCAGAAACAAATCCACTTATAGCCAATTGATTTTTGACAGAGGGCCCAAGAACATACACTGGAAAAAAGATAGCCTCTATGACAAAAGATAGCCTTTATGGTGTTGGCAAAACTGGTTAACCATATGCACCCTGCACAAGAGTCAATTCAAGATGGATCAAAGACCTAGAAGTCAGACCAGAGACCTTGCAGCTACTTGAAGACGGCATAAGTCCAACAATTCAACACATAGGTATGGGTAAAAACTTTCTCCACAAGACCCCAAAGATACAAGAATTTCAACGGAAGATCAATATGTGGGATTGTATTAAACAGAAGAGCTTCAGTGCAGCAAAGGAAACTATCAAGAATCTCAACAGTGAGCCAACAGAATGGGAGAAAATATTTACCAACCATTCCTCTGATAGAGGACTGATTTCCAGAATTTACAAAGAACTCAAGAAAATTACCACTAAGAAAACAAATAATCCAATAAAAAATGAGCAAGTGAACTAAATAGACACTTAACAAAGGAAAAAATACAAATGACCAATAAATATATAAGGAAAGGTTTAACATCATTAGCAATCAGAGAGATGCAAATCAAAACTACCCTGAGATTTCACCTAACCCTAATTAGAATGACAATAATTAAAAACACAAACAACAGCAAATACTGGAGAGGGTGTGGAAAAGTGTGAAGTCTAATACATTGTTGGTGGGATTATAGATTAGAGCAACCACTGTGGAAAACAGTATGGAGGATCCTCAGACAAATGGGAATGACTCTTCCATATGGTACAGCAATACCATTTCTGGGAAGGGAATTGGGTGGGAATCAGGGAAGGGTTAAATAAGACCTGTGTGCATGTATGCCTCTACCAGTGTGTACCTCACAAAAATTTATGAAAAATGTATGAATACAATATACCAATAAAATAAAAAAAGAAACTTCTTTATAGCAGTGCCATTTCAGATCCTTATATCTGGAAACAAAAACAAAATTAATAAAAAATTTTGAGAAAGCATTTTGAAAACACTTGACGTGGACTGGACTGAACCTCCTCCTATCCATATTCTTTAGTCCTTAACCCAGTATCTCAAAATACAACCATACTGCCGGGCGTGGTGGCGCACGCTTGTAATCCCAGCATTCGGGGGGCTGAGACCAGAGGATCCGGGTTCGTGGCCAGCCTCAGCTACCTAGTGAGGCACTCTGCAACTTAATGAGACTTGGTTTCAAAATAAACAATAAAAAATAGGGCTTGGGGGTATAGCTCGGAGGTAGAAGGCCCCTGAGTTCAATCCCCAGTACCGCAAAAAAAAAAAAAAAATACAACCATACTTGGAAACATAACTCTTAAGATGACCCAATTAAAATGAGGCCATTAGTGTAAGTGAGTCCTAATCTAATTTCCTGGCATACTGATAAAAAGAGGAAATTTATATACACAGAGAGACATCAGGCATGCAGGTTCCTAGAGGGAAGAGCAAATGAAGAGGCAGCCATAGGTGGCCAACTGCAAGTCAAAGAAAAAAGGCCTGGAACAGGCTGTCAATTATGGCTCTCAGAGGAAACCAAACCCACTGGGACCCTGATCTTTGACTTCCAGTCTGCCCAACTATGAGAAAACAAATCTGTTGTTTAAGCCACTTATTCTGGGTCATTTCATCATAGCAGCCCTAGCAAACTAATACAATACTTAGGGATATGAATTATTTTTAAGAACCTATTGCACTTCTAAGGTATTCTTTTATACCATCTATTTCTATTCTAATTTAAAATGGTTCACCTCTTTGGTAAACCTTGTGTTTTACTGTAATTACTATGAGGGATTTTGTTAGTTTAATTTCCACTTTAGAGTAAACTATGTTTTAGCTTACCATGTCAGTGGTTAGGTATTTTAAAAGTCTCCAAAATCTGTATCTTGGTATTCTGCTCTAATGAACCTGCTGTGTAAACCACTGGAGCCAAGGCTGGGCATTTTCTTCATATATAAAAGTTTTACTGGTGTTTAAATAACTTTTCAGAGTTGTTATCATTAAAAGGTTGAAAAATCAATTAACCTCAAAAATCAAGCCAAATGCAACCTCTTCAAAGTGCACACTGTTGGCTTTGCTAATATGAGATGTAGGTAAACATCCTACAAAGTGCATGCTTTCTACATTTCCACAAGATTCATATAAAACAGTAAAACATTAAAAATAAGCATTTCTCATTCTAACTATTTGAAAATGAATGAATATTGAGTTCATTCAAGCACAACTCCTAGGGTTTATCTTTATATCCATTTCCTTCTGTCTAGTTCTTTCTCATGTTTCCCTAGAAGTTCATCATGGTTGAGTAGCAAATGTGGATACTTCACAAAAGTATTTATTTATTATCCTTCTTTGCTTAAGTGATGGAATAAGCAAATTTGAATCCCCTGCCCTTTCAAGCACTGCATTTGAAACTTTTCTCTTTTCCACCTGTCAGTCTACCAACACTAGAGCTGTTGGCTCTCACTGATTTGTTCTATCTCCTTTTGTTGAGAGTGATCCTTTAGATATTTTATAGTGAATAAAATGTCTTTAGCAGAGTCATGAGAGCAGGAAACATTCAAGATCAAAGTCTTTGTCTATTTCCCTAAAATTATGTCTTCTATTTAACAAAAGTTTTGAAATTAAGGTGTATAGTTTGTGAAAGGCCTTTCTGTTACCTTGTAATTACTATGCTGGATCCTTCCATCTACTTCTGTGACTTTCCCTCAGCACCCATGGCTAAAAATTTGTTACTGGGGAAATAAACACACTGCTCAGAAAACCCAGTGTTGTTGTTAATATTAATGACTGTAACTCCAATCTCTTTTCTCATGCTCGCCTTCTCCATCCTCTGTGTGATCCCCAAATTAGGCAGTTGAATGAGAGCAAGTTCTTTGTGTTTCGTTTCTGTGACATTTTTCACAGAAAACTATTGTCTTCTACTAGACCTTTCTGCTGGATTTCAGGGACATTTCATTTTGTTTTGTTTTTCACAATGACAGAGACAGGATGTTCTATGAGCATTAGAAGGCAGGTCAAGGGATGCTAAGCATTCTGCAATCTGCAGGACAGGTAGAAACAAAGAAGAATAATCCTTCCCCAAGTGGTAATAGCACACCTGTTGAAAACCACTGATGGATCATAAAACTCAAGGTGTGGCATTCCATGTCAAGAAGCTAGAGCCTGAAATACCTGCTTCCTGGAAGATGAACCATATTTTTGACAAGATACTTTTGCTATTCTATGCCTCTGAAATCTTAAATATTTTACATCCTAGGCCTCTGAGAGTGAGATGCATTATGTGTGGCTGATGACATCTGGAGAATGACATTGAAAGGTACTTCAGTGCCATGATGTTGTGGGAGGCTTCTGTTGGGGATATATCTCCTGCAAACTGCAAGTCTGAGCAGAGAGAACAAACATCATTCACTATTTCTTCAGCAAACATTTTCTGGGCATCTTTTCTTTTCTATGCTTAGGTGCTCTGGAGCTGAAGATAAATTATATAGGATTCTTCCCTCCAAGGAACTATATTCTATTGAGTTACTGACTTTAAAAAATTATGCCTGCTACTAGTAGATGACCTTATCAATGACTCTTTGGATTAACACATTAATGGGTTAGGAGACGAATTGTGGTCTGATCCTCCTGCCATTTGGGTGGCAATTAGGACCTGGAGGAATAGGGTTCCCTGTTTGGGAGTTTAAAGAATTTATGTATCCTCCCTGACTGGGGCAATAGATCATGTGACTTCATATGTTGGAAAATTAAAGGTGACAGGAATGCAGAGTAGGACTTTTTTGATTTTGGTTTTCTGTTTTATCATGTTGCTTTTTTGCTGGGGATTAATATATTAGTAACTAACATTTTACAAATAGTGAATTTAATATGATAGGTCAGTGGGAGCCATTGAAGGAAAGGATTTTATGGATCTTGAAAATTAAAAAATAGAAGAGGCAATAAGATGTAAACTTGACAGGAACAGGTGGAAAAATTGAGACTGAGGGAATAGACAATTCATTGGAAGCTAAAATCCAGCCGAATCTTATGCAAAATTTTTGTGGTTCTGCTTTGTTTTAATTTCCGTGGTTTGACTATCTAAATATGGAAAGTGAAAGTATCAATCCCCCTTCATCTTCTTCTAACACTAATACTCATCCAAGGAAGCATTCACCTCACAATGTATGAAAATTCAGAATTATAGAAAAGTGTAGATCAGTAACTACTGATGTCCAGCTTCCTTGTTTTTTATATTTTGTGTCTCTCTCATCTCTTTCTTCTTTCGACATTTTCCAATTTATTTTTAAAATATAACAAAATTTGTATATAATTATCAGGTACCATGTGATTGGTGTCTGTGTCTGTGTGTGTGTGTGTGTGTGTGTGTGTGTGTGTGTGTGCATGTGTGTGTGGTGTTGAGGATTGAACCCAGGGTCATTCTACCCCTGAGCTAAGCTACACAAATATCCCTTTTTATTTTTTTGCATTGAGGCAGAGTCTCACTAAGTTGCTGATAGTCTCTCTGTATTGTTGAGGTTTTCCTTGAACCTGTGATCCTTTTGTCTCAGCCTCCCAAGTACTGATGCACTACCACACCTGGCTTCACACACACACACACACACACACACACACACACACACACATACAAGCACACCACATATATACCTTAAATAATATTTATCATTGTGTTGTCATAAAAAAAACTTTCAAAGTTCTTTCTTCTAGATTTTTTGAAATATACTATACACTATTATTATCTACACTCATCCTGTAGATAATATGTAGTAGAACCTGTGCAATGGGGCATCAGACCTTTTTTCGTCTATTGAACTGTAACTTAGAGTTCACCATCATTTCTTCATCCCTCCCTCCCTCCTACTTCCCTCAGTCTCTGGTAAGATTCTACTCTCAACTTCTTTGAATTAGATATTAACTTTAGTTATTTAAATATGTTCAAGTTATACTATCAAAAAACCATCGGAGCCAGGAATGGTGGTGCACATCTGTAATATCAGTACTGAGACAGGAAGCTCACAGGATCAAAGCCAGCCTCAGCAACTTAGTGAGGCTCTCAGCAACTTAGTGAGATCTTATTTCTAAATAAAAAATAAAATACAACTAGCGATTTAGCTTGGAGGTAAAATGCCCTTGAGTTCAATTCCCAATACCACAAAACAAACAAAAGCAAACATAAGAAAACTCTCTCTTGATACATGCCCTTTATCTATTGCTTCATCTCTTGGTTCCTTTTCATAGTCAAACTTCTCATGGTTTGTACATATTATATCTTATTGATATATACCTGTTCTTCATTTTCTTTCATGTGAGCTTAAGTCCATCATGAATATAGAATAATCTTCACTAATGTGATCAGTGATCTCCATATCACTAAATCCCATGGAGATTTTTCAGTCCTTATTTAACTTGACTTCCCAATAACACTGTAATACTGCTGACAACTATCCATTCTTAAAACATTCACTTTATTCAGCTTCTAATTTGCTATAACTACATTTTCTTTATCTCTTTTTTAGGTTCCTATTTTTTATAAGTCATGAATATTAGAGTTTCTCAACCTTTGAATGCATATCATTTAAATTTTATATTCATATTCTCTCTGTAGGTCATATTATCACAGCATATAAGTTAACCAATTTTTTCAAATAACTCAAAATTAAATCTGTATACTCTGACCTTACCTACAAGGTTCAAATGCATATGTGTTCTAGCCTGCTGCCTATTTTCATTGGACTGTAATCTAAGAATTTATTTATATCAGCTATGCATAGTGGTGTATACCTGTAATTCCAGTACTTGGGAGGTTGAGACAGGAGGATCACAGGTTCGAGACCAGTTTCAGCAACTTAGGGAGCCTTACAACTTTACAACTTCCTAGCAAAACCCTGTTTCAAAAAAAAAAAAAAGGAAAAGGAAACAAAGAAAGAGAGAAAACAAATGGCTGTCCTGATCCCCTGGGTTCAATCCCTAGTACCAAAATAAATAAATGAATAAACAAATAGAAGATAAAAATTAATTTCTTTATATCTTTAAATGAATGAAAAATAAAAATAATTATAAGTAACATGTGAAGTATATTCACGTGAAATCTTTATGAAGTTTAAATTTTAGTATTTATAAAATTTCATTTGAAAAAATTCATGATCATTCATTTATGTCTATGACTGCTTATCACCACAAAGTCCCAGGTTGCTCATTTCTGGCAGAATAAATTCTTTGCAGGATCATTTAGTTGAAGCATAGCACACACTAGTACTCAGTGTTACATATTTAAGTACATTTCCAAGCTAACTTGTTTTTAGATCATTCCTCCTTTGGGATTATCCAAGTCCTGCACTTTTCCCTGAAGCAACACAAATAATCAAGACATGATGATCTAGCTCAGGACAAGAAATTCACTCATATTCACAGGTCACTTGGGTAATACCATGTTCATGATCGCATTTAGTTCTAGCCAGTATAAAGTGTCAGAGTAGATGTCATAGTTTGAATATAGAAAGTCCCCTGGAAAAGCTCATGTATTGGCAATGTAAAAATGTTCAAAGGTGAAATAATCTGCTCTAATCTCATCAGTAGATACGTCCACTGATAGATTAATTATTTGAATTGATTTATTGGATGGTAA
>PVLC010042776.1:0-12838 GCA_004027655.1 Graphiurus murinus | reverse complement strand
TAAATCTTCCTGGTAGGTGTCAGTTTCACAAGGTTTCAACTAGGGTATTCAGGGCTTACTATTTTTTCACTGAAATAGCCAAGTTCTTCAAATATCCCTGGTATCTGTGGGGTGGTCCATGGTTTCTGTAGTATAATATCTGGATTGGATTAGACCTGGTTCCTAACAAATGAAGCATGAAAGAGTCTCACTGGCAATTTGGGGCAAAGCCCTGGTACATGTGCATGGAACTTGTAGTATATCTCACAGAAAGCCATGTCCTAGATATTAGTGTTTTCATCCTGCTTCTAAACTTGAGCTGCAGGCAAGTCTGCATGACCTCACAGGGAGTTAGGGAGATTCAAGGTCTCCTGAGGTCTATGTGGGAGCCACAGATGTGATCAGCATCACGTCAATACTTGCTATGTGACTACTATTGCCTCAATGCCCATCTGATGGGAAGAAATGTTTTCTCTGGCCTGAGGGACAATCTCCAGAGTTTGTTCTTCTGAGCTCTGCTCTTTATATGTCCTGGAAATTTCAGAAAACCAGATTTCCGAAGCCGGGTGTGGTGGCACACGCTTGTAATCCCAGCATTCGGGAGGCTGAGACCGGAGGAACCAGGTTCGCGGCCAGCCTCTGCTACCTAGTGAGACACTCCGCAACTTAGTGAGACTCGGTTTCCAAATAAAGAATAAAAAATAGGTCTGGGGGTATAGCTCGGAGGTAGAATGCCCCCGAGTTCAATCACCAGTACTGAAAACAACAACATCAAAAAAACCAGATTTCCCTTCAAATTCCTGGCATTAAGAGATTTTCCTGCTTCCCACTCAAAAATTCTATTTTGGATTGGTCCTTACACTTGTCTTTCACTCCTCCTTCTCTTTTGTCTTCGCTTCACTATAGATGAATATCTCAGGAAAATGTGAAGACAAGTACATGAAAATACTTAGGGAAATAGCATATTAACTTTTAAAATAAATTATCCTTGTTATACCTATATAGATCATTCTTTACATGTTACATCAACAAAGTATAAGATATTTTGTACACTATAAATAGCTATAATTTTAAAATGTCAATTTAAAAAATTACATGTCTAATGATAGTTGAAATTAATAAGTACAAGAAACAATTTAAAAGCCATGCCTGTTTGGCAAAACATACATAAAAATTGGAATGACTTAAAGATTGCCTAGGCCATTCAAAGAACGATACACAAATTCCAGGAGCACTTTGTATTTAGTAATACTTGGTTTTGGAAATAATTGTTTAGATATAAATCTGAAAGAGATTCTGTAAAACTTTTGGTGGTGGATAACCACCCTTTATAGAAATAAGGTTAGAGCCTTTTAAAAGTTGGAATTTTTTATACTTTAATGTAGTTTTTAAAGTTTAAGGTTTATATCTTATGTGTTGAAGTGTCTTATTTTATTTCCTGAGTTAATACTTCTTTCTCCTATATTCTACTTTACTTTCTGCAGTTAAATAATTGTATTTTAATATGATGCTATTAAATATTGTATTGTGATATTACATATACTCCAATAGTGTATTTGTACTCTACTTGAAATTTCCAAGAGGTATAAACAATAACTTAGGGACAAGAAAAGATATATATTAATATTGCCCAAGCATCCTTTTTTAAAGTAATTTCTAATACTCTGTAATGTGAAATAATAGAGAGATGATTTTATCAGAAGAATTTATTTTGTTCTTTGTCAGCCACTATATATACTCTTCTATAAAAGATCACATTCAGATATGTACACTTTTAAATACTATTTTATGACTAATTAAAAATATTTTCTGCCTTCATAGTTATTTAATCTAGAGAATTCTTTTTGAGAAAACATTACTTGAAAAGGTCTTGAGGTGAAAAGGAAAAGGGAAGAAGGAAAATAGTTATTTTAAGAGTATAAATTTAAACATAACAATTTGGGTTTGGTGGTAAACACATGTAAACTCAGTATTTGAGAGGCTGAAACAGGAGGATTGCAAGCTCAAGGCCAGCCTCAGCAAGTTAGCAAGACCATGCTTCAAAATAAAAAATAAAAAGGGCTGGGCATTTATCTTTAAATTAAAATGTCCCTAGGTTCAATCCCCAGTACCATCCAACCAACCAACCAACCAACCAAAACATAACAGAATATATAGGTGAGGGAAATCTATTTCAACAACAACAATTAAAAAAAAATGTCAAAAGAATTCTTCTAAGAACTTTTTATCTGCAGTTGAGTAAATTGGGCCCCAGAAGTTATTTGAGATGATAAGTCATCCATAGAACCATTATTACCTGATTTTTGGATAAGAATCCTTAAGGTAACTGCAATTACCTTTAAAATTTGCATCAAAGCAACCTAATCTATCATGGCTGAAGATTCAAATAATCTATTATATTAGTTTCAGCAAATTGTGTATTTGGGAAAAATACAAACATTATTTCCATGTATGAAAATTAAAAAAAAATTTTAGAAAAAGAATAAAGATAACTGGTAGACACAAAAGGGCACACTTGAATATTAATTGCCCTACCCATCAGAATAGTACTCCAAATTCTCTTGAAGAGCCTTTCATTTTCATTCCCCCCAGGCTTTGCATGTTAGAAGAAGAGCTAGAAACTTCATTGTGACATTTATGCATTATTAAATGATAACACTTAATTCATTTCTTTTGCACCAGCTTAATTGTTAAAGATATTCATTATGCAGAAATCTTAGCCCCAATGACTTTTAACTAAGTAAAGCTATTATGCTCTTTCCAATATATTTAGTAATCTGTTGCATTTTAATTCTTCCTTCAAGGTAGTGAATGGTGAATAAAATTGAAATCCCTTAATATATTATTTCAATCTACAATTCAAAAATATTTTCAAAGGAGTAAAAGGGCATTTGCCATATGACTACACACACTTATAAGGGACTGCTTATCTAGTCCATATCCCAAGAGTGGCAAAAATTCAAAATGAGTTAACGTTGCAGTTTTTAAAAATTACCCTCTTCTGTTTAGATTTTAAATTTCTGAGTGACTTTTAAACTAATCTGTATTCAACACTATTTCATTGGAGTAAAAGGGCAATGGTTGTTGGTTCTGTATTAAATTCACTTGGGAAAGAACAAAAGTCTATAAAGAAAAAAAATTTTAAATAGCAGAGAACAACATTTATTATCAGAACCAACCACTTTTTAGACCTTTTTTTCTTTGTCCTTGGGAGAATCTTAAGTAAAAAAGAAAAATCAGTTATACCTTTGGCTATTCTCTTGAGTCCTGTGATAGAATTTTAGCTCTGGGAAATCTTGGGAGTAAGTTGAATATGTGGTTCCCAAGGGAGAAAAGCAGATACAATTCACACTCAGAAATTTTTCTGCCATGATGGTTGGCTGGGAGCCTGCCAGATTGTTTGGTGTTCTCTGAGGGTTAAAAGACCTGCCACCTTTGTCCTTGAATATGACTATTTTATGTCCACACATGACCCTTAGGATTTCTTAGTACTTTCTGGACTGTGGAAATTCATTGAGATTTACTAAATGCATTGTGATTATGACTAATAATTTTGTAATTCCCATTTTGCTCCAGTTGAGAAACAAACCAAAAATATGTGATTTGTATTTGGTATTTTCAAAGAAATTCAACAAAGCATTACTGAAGTCCTTTTTGCTGATCCCATTGTTTACCAGGTTGCAAGCATGCCAGATTTCAATTATTCTAGTTAGTGGGCAACTGTCCATGAGCAGTGGGTACTTCTATTTTAATCAACTGTTACAATTTTCTTTTTCCACTCAACTAGTGTCAGAAGCATGTCCTAGAAATAAATTTGAACTTTTAGTATTTTATTCATTTTTCTTTTATGTACCTTTTCTACTTCCTGAAACAGCTCCTACATTGAATTTTATCTTGCCTATATCATCAGTAGGTTTCATGTTATAAAAGTAAATGGATATTTTTTGGAGGTGTTATCTCACTTAATCTCTCTTCATTCATTTGCTTTATGAATTGTTGATCATCAACTATCACTAGGCACAGAGGAAACAGTTGCACAGCACAGAGACAGACCATTTCCTTATGATACTTACAATTTAGTTTGAAAAACAGACACAGAACAAATAGAGAGGTGCCAAACTTCAGAGAAAGGTGCCATAGGAACCCACAATTGAGCAGCCTACACTAGCTTTGAAGTTTGAAAATGTTATTTGGCTGAAAGCAATTTTTTAGTTGAGTTCTATGTGTAGGTAAAATTGTGGTTTGTGAAATAGGAACTTACACAAGAAAAAAGCATGTTCCATCTCCTCTCCTTTTAGTTAACACTTACTCACTCATCAAGTAAAATATACCAAATCTAGGTAGGAAACAATGAGGACAGAATTGGGGACTAAAAATAATAAATTCATTCAATTGCATTACACAGGTGGCGTCAGACTAACATGGTGATTGAGTTGATATGAAATGAAGTAGAGAACCAATGAAGTGAGTGTCTCATTCCGAATCCTCATTGCTGTCACTGCTATAATAACAAGAAACAACGGACACACACAGCAGAGAAAGGCAGATTTATTTGCTCACAGTTTTTGGAGATTTCAGAGGTTCTATCCTTGTCAGGTTGGGTCTGCAATGTTTAGGGCATGGCAAGGAGAAGCAGAGAGGGAGACAGCAAGGCTCTGCTTTTATATCCTGGAGTCTGGATACAGGAGAGAGAGCAAGGGGAGGAGGGAACATATATAATCTATAAGGCCACACCCTCAGAGACCCTTTCTTGACCAAGCAAGTCCCTCCTGCAAAGTGGCTGGATACTCTCTATAACGTGTCAGGGGACATATTAAATCTAAACCATTGCAGTGAGGAAAACCCAGCATCCTAGGTTAGTCTCATAATTAAGCAGCGATGCTCTGTGTTGAAAGTGGGTGTCTCAGCAGAGGAGCCAGTTTGGAGAAAGCCCATGAAGTCTATTTTGTGTGTGTAGAATTCCAGAGGTTCAAGAAATAAGCTGATGGGTGATAGGTAAGTAATTATGTCTTCCTTGTACCAGAAGAGTAGCTTATTAAATTGTAGAAACACAAAATTATCTTAATTTTAAATTATCACCAAATGACCTCAGTACCACATGCAGTCCACTGTGATTTGGATGCACACCCCAAGCTGTGGTTGTGGGTCTGCCATCTGTCTTGCCATCAAAGGTAGATGCCTGAAAGCTACATTTAGTTTTCATATTTTCTCATTCTCCAAATTTTATTCATTACTATGGCCCTCTAATTCTACTTTTAACATTCCTTTTGAAGTCATCCATTCAGTTGTACCCTCTTGTTCAATTCCTATTTCCTCAATCTCCCTTTCTCCTGGGAAATTGAAATAGCCTGCTAATTAAACTTCTTTTCTCAGTAGCATCACGTCCTTAAAATGAACATTTATATTGCTTGCCAGCAAGATCTATTTAAAATACAAACATTTCTATGTTTCATCTTTCTTCCTCTTCCCAGTATTAACTTTTAATAGGCTTTCTTGCACAGCTTGATTTTACCAGTTGAGTTCTTTCTCTCTCATTTTCCACACTCCTCTGTTTCCAACATGTCCATGTGTGAAGAGGTAGAAAGACAATAGGCAGACAGGGTCAGAGGGCTACGGTAGAAAGATCAAAGTTCTTGAGAGTCAACAGGATCAAACCTGAGTGTCAACAAAATTAAACCTCCTGAGAGTCAAGAATATGTTTGCAAGACTTCCAATGTTCCAGACCATAAGCAGACACTATCTCAATCTCAGGAAACAACCTCAGTCACAAAGGATAAATAAGTTACCACAACTGGGCATGACCTCCCAAGAAGAGGCAGTGACCTATTGGACAAATCTAAGAAAAATCAACATGGAATGGATGTTTCCGGGACGTAAGTCCAAGAGAGGGAAGCTCAAGAATATGAACTCCTAGAAAATCCAGCCCCAAAGAGTCACCCATTCGGGAACCTCTCCTTTTGAGAGCTTTTTTTTCTCTTGAGAAGATCACGTGGACTTTGGGGGAGGGTGATGTGCAATTGATGGTTTTGGTCATGACCACTCCTGGGGAGCAACCAGAAAGCAGCTGCTGGACACTAAAGTCCACTACCTGTGAGGGTGATCTGCCTCTTTTTCTCTACTGCTTTCTTGACAATAAACTCCCTGATGGTCTTTCTGGTGTTTGTGTGTCTCATTCCTCAAACTCCCTCAGACAGGAACCCAGTAAGGAAACCATTGTTCTCTTATGTGTATAATTTCTCTTTATTTCTTTTCTGCTTCATTGATTGCTTTGTGTATAGGATAGACAATGTGAATTTTAAAACACTATTTTCATTCTGGAGGCAACAAGAGATATAGCAATGAGTTTGAGCTTGGTGTACAGAGAATGACTGCCCAGATTCAGAACCCAGCCCCAATAGCCACTTAGCTTGGTGACCTGGGACAATTTATTTAACCTGCCAGGGCCTTATTGTCATCTTTGTAGACTAGACATGATGACAGCCAGTACTTCACAGTTTTGTTCTGAGGACTGAATTTGCAAATTTGTTAGAGTGCTTTGATGATTTCTGAAGTATTTTAATGGTACCTGACACAAAGAGAACACCATAAACTCTTGTTTTATTAACTTTGTAAAGGTTCAGTTTGGATACTAATAAAATGGGACATGCATGTAATATTAATTTATTAAATTGACTAAGTCATTATCGTAGTCGAGTTATTTTAGTACTTTCTGTGTTTTAGGTATTGGCTATATATTACCAAATATATGAATCGGAGTTCCTTTCATCTTGAAACTTGGAACTTAGAGAAATAAATACACATTTCTGAGGAGTGATATATATTTATCAATCTTAAGCATTGTATGTATAGCAAATATTCAATATTTTGAAAGTATAATTCATTTTTCCCCTTCAGCCTACTTTGCTTCTTGGTTTCAATAATGCAAATATCTACACATTTGCTCCATTCAGAACTGGGGATTGTCCTTCCCTCCCTCCCTTTAATTCAACAAGATTCTATTTGGTACATTGCATGGTAATAACCCCCACATCCTCAGAACCTAAACCATACTATTGTGAATATTTTATACTTCATGGGTAGTTTCCTCCAGAATATTTTGTTGGTAAGAAAATTCATACATATCTGAACTATTAAATTGCATGAAATAGTTAAATTGTAGACTAAAACAATGTAAGCACTGCCCAGTAATGGTAAATTTAGCATCTACCTAAGGAGTCCATGAGTGATCCTAAACATTCACCCTAAACCCAAATCCAGCTCACATTTGTTTCATATTACCTACAATTAACTCTATGATTATCAAAGACTTCTGTCATGTCTGTGGATTCCAAATTGCTTTCACAGTCCTGGAATTAATGAAGCTCAAGAGAGTTTGTCTTGGAAGCAAAGCTGATGGGGTAAATCTGAGTGACTCAACAGAAAAATAGGATTAGATTCATACCCTCCAGAGCTCGCTTTGTCTACCCTTTCACCAAACCTAAGCTGGTCTTATCTGTTTATTGCATGTTTATCTCCCATAATTCTTGTTTCCATCTGGTCTTGTTTGTACATTTGTCTATTTCTCCTGATGAATTGACAAAAGGCCTCAGCTCAAATTGCCAGTGAACTTGTTTCCTGAGATTTTGTTCATTTGTCTAAGTTCTGACTGCTCCGTGACCCTGCCTTTCCAGACAGATGTTGGGTTCTCCATTAACATAATTCTCTGTTCTGACACACAGTCATTTAATGAAAAGAAAATATCTTAATTAAAACATATGATTAGCTTTGTCAATTCAAATGAAAATGACTCTCTAATTTAGACACAGACATAGAATTTTAAAGTTAGGAGAGGCCTTGGAGATCACCTAGTAAATGAATGGTTTGGGTAATTGTTCTCCCCTGCTGTGTGCATTAGCATCTGAGCTGCATTCAGCACTGTCAAACAGAGACTTTTAAAAGAGATAATGTGACCTTAGGAACACAGAAAGTTTCTGATAGTTGGACTTCTTAACAATCTTGCTCAAGTCCTCTGACCCTACAGTTCATGACATAATTATTTATTAGGCTTGGGATAGAATCTTTCATGGCTTAGAGTAGATAATAAAAGGGATTACTACCCAGGCAGTTTCTCCCTTAAACTCACAGTTTTCCTAATCTCTTTCCCTATGGCAACAGAGCAATTACTTTCCAGCATGTTGATTCCTTTGTACTTTAAATATAGATAAATGTAATCATGCTGAAAACCTGGGGGTTAACTTGTGTGTGTGGACTGAAATCCCAACCTGCAGAAAAACATTGCTTCGCAGCCTAGTTTTCTATAAAACCTGGTTGCAAATGCACGTAAAGAATCAAATGGATCTCAAGAATATGCATAATTACTAGAGTTGTGAAAATGAAACACAACATACATAAAGCTTAATTTGAATATTATTTCCAGCAGGGTGTGGTGCAGCACTCTTATAATCCCAATCTTTGGGCAGCTGAGACAGGAGGATAGCTGGTTCATGGCCAGCATCAGCTGCTTAGTGAGGCCCTGTTTCAAAATAAAGAATAAAAAAATAAGGCTAGGGGTATAGTTCAGAGGTAGAATGCCCCTGGGTTTAATCTCCAGTACTGCTGAAAGAAAGGAAGAAAGAAGAAAGAAGAAAGAAGAAAGAAGAAAGAAGAAAGAAAGAAAGAAAGAAAGAAAGAAAGAAAGAAAGAAAGAAAGAAAGAAAGAAAGAAAGAGAGAAAAGAGAGAAAGAAAGAAAAGAGAGAAAGAAAGCCTCCAGAAAACAGAATAAATTGTTTGGTTTTGTTTGTCGGTTGTGGTTTTTATTCATTTATTTTGTTGTTGTAGATTTGTTTTTAGAAAATATAACTTGTTGGTCATAAAAAGAATATTCAGAAAAATAAACAGACGATGGGCTTGAGATGCAGGAGGAGAAAATGATACAATGGAGCAAAGTATCTGAAATTATATATAGGAATCCATCAGTCAAGCACTCGAGCATACTATACATGGAAACTAAATTATACCAAAGAGAGTTTAAAAATTAATATTTCACAATGTACCAAATGAGCTTAGAGAATTTAAGTCTGGGCATTTCATGTGAAACAAGTCTGTCTCAATGATTAGAACATTTGAATTATGAAGCATCTCTACCTGGGTATGAACTTGTACAACATGACAGTGAATTTCATCAAAAAATAGGAAGTCCATTTAAACCCCCAGGAGAATTGCTGTGCTTTAGATGCAGTAGCCTATTTTTTTTTTTTAAATCAGATCCTGAGAAGCTCACAAAAAATTGTGAGTCTCTAGTAACTGTACAATTTGTGTTAAAATAAAAAATCAGTGTCAGTAGCTTGTATTTGATATTATGATTACAATAAACCCTGGGTTTATATAAATTAGGTTAAGAAGACTGGAGAGCAAATTTCTAAGCATTTGAAGAATATTTCTTTCTTTTGAAAAATAATCATTGACCATATCATTGCAAATTGTTATAATCTTTGATTCTCTCATCTGAATAATGAAATGTGGGTCATAAATATATAGTGGTGCATTTTAGGATTAAAATGTATAAAACAAGAAAACATCTCTCCCCAAATGGGCAACATACAGCCTTGTGAACACTTCTGATCCGTCGTGTAAATATAACACTTTGGGACAATCTATCTTCTGCTCCTCAGCTCTAAAATTAAAAAAGCAATAATTGATGTGGTTAACTTGGTGACATATATTATTAGATGTTGCCTAAAGTTGTAAATGTTATTTTATATATCCAGTAATATCTTATTCCAATCCAACATTTAAATTGATATTTTAACTGGATATTTAGTTACTACCCTTACATCCTAAGGCTTTGTATATAATTGATATAGGTATTAATTTGAGTCCTCTTGAAGAGAGCAGATAGAAATATGACCAAAATATGGGCTAAATATTGACCATAAAATGTCTTGATTGTTTTGATAAGGTCATATTTTCATTATTTAGGTAATGATGACCCACTGGTAATATTTTTAAGGGCAGGAAGGATTGATAAGTTACTGAAATATAATTCTAATAGTGTGAGGAGGCCCAGATGGGAGACATGTAGGTTACTTAGGAGGCTGTTGCAATAATTTACATAAAAAATGTTATGCAGCCAAATCCAAAAGCATCCTGATGGAGAGAATGATAAAGATTAAAAAACGATTAGAACTTAGAATCATTTGGTGCTTGTTCATGATTTGATATGGGATGAGGTAAGAGAGAGATAGTGATTGAGAGAGGAAAGAATCTAAGATAAGGCTCACATTCCTGGCTTGGAATGTAACTGGTGAGTGATCATTTCATCTTCTCAGGTAGTAAGCTACAGAATAGAATCCAGTTGAGAATGGAAGGTTTCTAGTTGTATTTTGGAATACCTGGGACTTGAGATGAGTGTGTAGTAGCGGCAAGCAGGATAAGTTGAGAATTTCTGAGTTGGGTTGGTTAAATAATGAGTGAGGCTGTGGTTGTGGTTCTGGTAGCCCAGGGAAAAAATGGATAGGAGAAGACAACTGAGGATGAAACTTTTGAAGCACTGCCTTTAGGTTGGGAACTGATGCTCAGGAGGGTGAGTGGAAAGGAGCTGTGGAGCAAAAGGAGGAGACTTCACAAACATGGATGTACAAGCAGTCACATTTCGAAATATTTTAAAAAGAATGACATAGTAAACAGTGACAAATTCAATGCTGAGAAGATGTCCAGGAAGGAAAAGGTAGTATTTGACCTTTGAATTCAGATATTTTTAGCATTCCTAATCTATACATGTTATTTGGGAAGAGATCAAACAGGCCTAGAAATATTTGAATATTACAACTTAATTTTTAGAACTAGTGTTTTATAGAATAGAGAGATTCAAATTTCGACTACACTTAGGAATTAAAAATAACAAAAAAATCTCCACTGCTAATATAAGTAAGAGTATGCTTTTATAAATTATAAACACTGATTACTCTTCTAATATAAGTACAATTTTAAACTATATATCATGATTAAACATTTGAAGTGATTGAATAAAATAGAAATAAATAAAATATTTAAAATAATTATAATTCAGCTGATATAATGATGTTTGTTCTCCAGAAAAAAAAATGTGGATGACGTCTAAAAAACACAATCTTTAACAGCGCTGACAGTATGAAAATGTGAGTGAATTTGTAAGAAGCACCTTGTCAAAAAGTCAACCAAGAAATTGTAACTACTTCAATGAAGAACTCAGAGTTTATGAACATCATTTTTCTAAAAATAAGGATTTAGTTGAATAACACATGAAGGCAATAGTTTAATTTAAAAGAGATGAAGGTTTATGCTATAGAATATTATTCACACTATTTTGGTCAGAACATCTACTGTTTATCAGTAAAGTAGAAGACAATTTCTAAAGTGAATTCTTATCCTCAGAGGAAAAAAAATCCCATTACAATTATCTCACTGCACCCTGCATCTCCTCATGTTCCCAGGACAAAGAAATAGAAACAATTTCAACAGCGTCCAGAGGCAAGATCATCCTGATGATACAGGAAGACATCAGTACCATAAATTCTCTGGGCATTCACAATTTTCAGGTAGCATTACTATAACTTCATTTAGGCAGTGTGCTCCTAGGATTAGTATATTTTTCAATAGACTATTAATTTTTTCAAGCAACATTTATTCTCTTTAGAATAGAGATTAGTGTGCATGTAGGCATTCCACCTGGGAACTCTAACCCGCCACTAAAAAATATTTTTACTTGACAATGTTATTGCTCACTTTATTCTTTACTATTATGTAATTGTAGCTCTACTATATCACTTTTTTTTCCTGTGTCAGGTTATGTGTAGTTCTCAGGAAATGCATTGCTTCTTCCTGTTTTCCACATCTGTATTTTATTTTATTTTTAAGCATGTTTATTTATTTCATTGTTAGCAGATTTGGGTGGAAATCAAATCCACAAGGTATTTTTGGGTTTGAAAATTACACAAATTATTTTTTTTGGGGGGGGAGTACTGGAAATTGAATCCAGGAGCATTCTACCTCTGAGTTAGACATCCCAGCCATTTTTATGTTTTGTTTTGTAACAGGATCTCACTAGATTGCTGAAAGACTTGCTAGGTTGCTGAGGCTATAATCAAACCTGTGATCCTTGTCTCAGCCTCCCAAGTACTGGGATTACAGGTGTGTGCATCATACCCAGCTAATCACATGAGATTTAAAAATCAGATTTAGGCAAAATATTGTTTTTTTTTTCTTTTTTAAATAAAGTAAACATATAATTCACTAAGAGAAGTAAAAGAGAGAAGAATAAACAGCAGTGATATCTCCCTAATGTTAACCCTTAATTCCAAAGGGTGCTATGGTGGTCTTGACTGATCAGTGCTGTTAATCAGCCTTATCTTGGAAAGTGAAGCAGGCTTAGCTATATCTCATTGCTATTTCAGGATTCAATGTTACTTATGAATTTCAACACATTCTGAAGAAACAAATACTCATTAAGAATCAAGTCATGGGCAAGATTATATCTCCTCCCCACCACTAGCCAGTTCTATGACCTTGAAGGAGTCAGATAAACACTGAGAACTTGGGTTTCTTCATGACAACAGGATAAATTCTAATTGCCTCGGATGGCATCACAGGTCCTTACGGACTTTCTCTGACTAATTAGCTCAGTCTTATCTTTTCTTTTCCCCATTTCCATCTTTTCCCAGCATATATTCACATTTTATGTTACCTGAATACGCAATGACTGTAGTTACCAGAGAGGGCTCTACCTGACCCTGTTTCTGTGCTTTTGCATATGTTCATCTCAGGAGTTGGTCTGAATCCATTTCCCTCACTCTGGGCCTCTAAGGTCTGGGGTCTTTGTTGGCAATTTCTATATCATATATG
>PVLC010042775.1:0-12796 GCA_004027655.1 Graphiurus murinus | reverse complement strand
AAGATTATGACTTGGGAAGACCAGGGAGCACGTTTATTTCCTAGAGGATGTTCTCTACAAATGATATCTTTTCAGCATTTTCACAGTAGTAAGTTGGCATGAGGATTGTGAAGCCAAACTTAAGACACATGGAGAAGGTGGCCGGGGCGTGTGCCATTTCTAAGCGCCATCTCACACTCCCCACAACCTCAAGGTACAGCCTTGAGCACCCCCATCAAACCCCGCCTCCAGGTAGCGACTCAATAAATATTTGAATGAAGAGGCAAATACCTATGGGAAACCTAAAGGTCCATCTCAAATGACTAACCACACAATGGAGGTGTGATTACTCTTGTGTTTGCCTGCAGCTGTCCTTAAAGAACTTCAGCTCACCCGTGAGAAAGTACTTTAAAGACTAGCACCACCTCCGCTCAGAGTGCGGTGCGTTATCTGAGAGGAATGGAATGCCCCGTAACTAAGAGAATCCAAGCAGAGCCCGGGCGCACCTGGTGAGCTGCTGTAAGTGGCCATTCAAACACCAGGGAAGCAGTTAGATTAGAGAATGGAGAAGCTGTGAGCATGGGATTTTAATCCACCTATCCCTGGTTTGAAAAGAAGCCCCACAAAAGCAAAGACTTTTTTCTGTTTTAGTCATTGCTGTGTCTTTAGTGCCCAACACAGATCCTGGCACATGGTGGCAGCTCAATAAATGCCGAGTAAATGACTATGTCAGTAGATGACACATAGGAAATATGTTTCTGACATGGAATAGGCTCTAATTAAGTGTTTATTTCATGGAGCGCAACCAAATAAGCCCTAAATCAAAAAGGGACTAAAATTTGGCTTTCTACCATGGAGTAAACAACAAGGGTCAATGTTCTGAATACGCAGGTAAAATCAAACCACTATCTGCTTTGTAGACCAAATATTCTGGAGTTGGTATGAAATTGTATGGGCAGGGGACCCGGAAGGGCCCTGAGTTAGCACCACTGATTTGCATACAAGGGCTCCTTCCTTAAAGGGCCAGGTGTGGCTAAGGGAGCCAGCAAGAGTGTGAGGCTAGAGAGAGAGCGAGGGCAGGAAACCTTAGCCTCTGGTCTCTAGGAAAACCCACAGGGACCATCCAGAAGCCAAGGGATAAAAGCGGATTAGGGGAACCCAGGAGGCCCAGAAACAATGGGGGAGCTGGCTTGGAGGCAGCCACTGCTGAACACCTGACTCCTGATCCACCAGGGATGGGACCGGAGAAATGCACCTTGTCCCTCTCTTCTTGCCTCTTCATACTGGAGCCTCCCACGAGCCAAACCTACCTAGATGCCAGCCAGAAAGGGCCGTGCACACCTGGGGGCAAAACAGGGTCCCCAGAGGTGGGGCAGGGTGGAAGTGGGGAATACCCATCACATAAATTTTTTTTTTCTTGCCCTAAAAATTATTTTGGCGCACGCTTGTAATCCCAGCATTTGGGAGGCTGAGACCGGAGGATCTAGGTTCGAGGCCAGCCTCAGCTACCTAGTGAGGCACTCCGCAACTTAGTGAGACCCTGTTTCAAAATAAAGATTAAAAAAATAGGGCTGGGGATGTAGCTCGGAGGTAGAATGTCCCTGAGTTCAATCCCTAGTACTGCAAAAAAAAAAATTTATTTTGTCCCTCATATATATTATTATTTTGTGTGTGTGTGTGTGTGTGTGTGTGTGTGTGTGTGTGTGTGTGTGTGATACTAAAGATTGAACCCAGGGGAATTCTACTTCTGAGCTACACCTCCAGCCCTATTTTATTTTTATCTTGAGACAGGGTCTCACTAGGTTCATAAGAGTCTCACTACTTGCTGAGGCTGTCCTGGAACTGTGATCCTGCTGTCTCAGCCTCCCAAATACTGGGTTTACAAATATGTGCCACCATGCCCAGCTTTGTCCCTCTTATATTTTAATTACACAAATAATACATATACACTAAAAAAAAAAAAAGTAAAGAGAACATCAAAGTGGGTAGTGATGAAATCTGTCTTATCCCCTCTCCAATTGCTAGTATCCACAGTTTGTCCGTTTCTCTTCTTCTATATCCTGGCAAAGGATTTGATAATTTTTAATTCGAAGTAAAAAATAAGTAAATAAATGTGGTTACACTTGTTTCATGACTCAATTAAGATAAACCTGCCGTGGACCAGAGCGCTCCTTTTCCTTCCCTTTGTTCTGTTAACATAAACAAGCTACTTCATGCACCTCTGTGGGAACTGGGAATTAGGCACCCAGGCGCTGAGACTCCCAGAAACTTTCAGCGAGTTTGACTCTCTCTTGGATCCTGAGTAATTAAATAGAAGATGAAAGATGAGTCCGACTGGGCTTATTCCTTAAGATTGGGACAGGAACTCTCTGGAAAGGCAACCTAATTTAGCTTGATTGACTGTCAACAGAAAGTTACTATCCACTGTCAGTATTATTTGAAAGACAGTGTGGGAATGAGGGGAAGACAAAGAGAACAGACGTTTACGTGCAGGCACGGCTCTTGGGCGTGTGTGTCTGCAGTGTCCCACGCTACTGTCTACCACTTGTCACACTTGTCATTCTTCATTTGAGGTTCATCCAATTGTGCTGGACAGGAGGACAAAGCCCATGTCCACGCACTGCATGGAGCCTGGGGCTTATGAGTCCCGGTAAGCGAGAGTGAGTAAGTGGTTGATACTGCTAAAGTCAAGAGAAGGGATGCAGGCCGGGTGTGGTGGTACCACTTGTATTCCCAGGTATTTGGGAGGCCGAGGCAGGAGGAGTGCAAGTTCTAGGCCAAGCTAAGCAACTTAGCAAGATCTTTTCTCAAAATAAAACTAAAAGGTCTGGGGATGTAGCTTAGTGGTACAGCACTTGCCGAGCATGTGCAAGGCCCTGTGTTCAGTCCCCAGTACTGCAGAGGGGAAAAAAAGTAGGGGGGATAAAAGGAAAAGGGTCATCAAGTTGTTCCTGTGTATACCAAAGTTCTGGAAGGCAAAGATGAGTACCCAGAGGAGCAGGAGAATGTTTCGAACTGTTGTAATAATGTACAAAGCCCATGGTTCTGGTTACCATTGCTTTCTTTAGTTTACACACACACACACACACACACACACACACACACACACACACACACACACACTGGAAATAAATTAGTCATCTCAACTCAGGAGTAAGTTCTGCTTTCCTAGAGTGGAACCTGCATTTGGCCTCGTAAACATTCTTGCTTCAACTGCATCAACCCCCCCCCCTTGTGCAAGAGGTCAAGCCAGTACAAAGTCTCCAATCACCCCACTTCAGTTCTAAAATTCATATGTTCTCCCCTGAGATAAATCCACTTGCTTGCGGGATGGATATACGTCTGAGGGGCTAAGCTGTCGACCACTCAAATTGAGCATGGCTTTGGGTGTGGGGGAAGAAGCGTAACTGCCATCATCTGAAGGATGCTGGTGGCCCGGATGGAGTGGGATGGGCTGGGGTGGGGGTGGGGAGCTTCTGAAGCACTTCAGAGACGGTTTTCAATTTGCTCCAAGCAGCTGTCTGTCTCCTTTGCAAGCCTGAGTCCTCACCTCTGACCCCAGCCTCGTTGAATCTACAGGAGGGAAGGGGACCACTGGCTGTGTGCACCTGAGCCCCGCCAGCCCCCCATGGCATCCAAGGAGCTGTGTCAAAATACAGGGAGACAGTCAAGCAAGGGTAGGGGGCTCTTCCTCTGCCAGGATCTGAAAATGGTTGTTAGTCTGAAACCCTTAAGAGATTCTTGTTTTAATTAGTATTTTGGAAAACATTACTGCAGGATTTCAACAGAGCCCCTGTGCCCCTCCTGCAAGTTCAAGTACATTTTGTGTGTGTGTGTGTGTGTGTGTGTGTGTGTGTGTGTGTTTAAGCGTGCTTTCAAAAGTATAGATTGTGTTGAATGCCTTTAGTTATGAATGGATTAGATGTGTGTTATCTCCTGGGGAAAAATGTGTCTGGAAGCAGACTGCATTCTTCCAGGGATAATTCCTCCATTGTGCTCGGCACAGCGAGTCCTCCAGTGGTGTCCTTAGAGATGGGACCGATAGATGATTGAAAGCAAGGGACTATTTGTAACATACTTGCCTGCTTGATATCTAAAAATTGCTCGGTTCAGAAATAACCAAGACTTGATTTCATCGTCTCTGGAAAATGAAGACTGAATAGCCTAAGAAAAGCACAGAGTGAAAAATAGAGCTAATGATTGTTCGAGAAGCAGAGGAATGAGCCCATGGAGGAAGGGCAAAAGGAGCAAGATTTTAGACTCCCACAAGTGTCCTCCCACGCCAGCCCAGTCACTGCGTGGCTGCCCGGTGGTAGGTACCAGAAGGGAAGTTAAATCTGTTAAATCAGAACTTCTTTGCAAGGGAAGGGTTGGCTTTGTGTGTTTGTTTCCTAAAATTCTGATGCCCATTTCTCAGGATGAGAAACTCAATTTTCAGCTAGATGATTTCAGGACCGATAACTGGTATTTGCAGTTTGGTCTCTGTTGTTAGATTTGCTATTGTCGGACCAACAAGTAATGCTTGCATCTAACTTCTCCTACATGTGAATGCTTTTGTCTGCCTTTGACCTCTTTGCAGAAAGAGTAAATACTTTTTAAATTTGTGAAAACAAACTCACTTGCCATTAAAATGATCTTACTTTGAAAATTGCCCTTTAGAAAGAAGAAAAAAAAAAAAAAACAAGTTAGCCTTTTTGTCTGAATTTCACTTTTTTTTTTCTTTTGGCTTTACTGGGGATTGAACCTAGGGCCTTGTGTATGTTAGGAGCACTTTTTTTGTTTGTTTGACCAAGTGCACACTTTGGCTCATGTAACAATAGCCAGGGAAAATCTGTAGTTGATGAGGTTTGCTCGGTTGAGAGTAGGCAGAGCATGTATAGATTTTTAATAAATGACTGCAGTACAGAAGGATGTTAGAACATCACCACTCACTTTCAGGAGGAAGGTCAGAGTGTCCTTCTAAGGCACTCTAAGGCGGTTTTGGGCATGCAGTTGACTTGAGTGTTTCTGTGGTATACTTTTAGAAAATGTAATATCATGCCTTTTCTTTTTAAAGAAAGTTTTCATTTTCATAGACTGAAAATATATGAGGAATGTATTGTCAAAGGCCCAGCCATGCGAAAGCAATTTGTCTTATCATTTGTCCTAAAAAATGTGTCACAATGGCAATAAGTTAGGTTGCAAGATAATAGTCCCTGACACGTGCATACCTCCCTCAGCATTGACATTGTTATGCTCCGTGTATAAAAATGTTATATGCATTTTTGAAATACACCTTGTAATTTCTAGCACCTTTGTACCTGAAAATGTAAAAGTATTTTTAAAGTCTGCCTTGTCCAGTATTGAGTATAGGAAGCAAAACCTTTTTTTGGCCCCCAAAACATAGGCATGCCCTGGCCCTTCTTCCTTTGTCTGAACCATTCTTCCCTCCGTAATAGCCCAGCTTCTTGGAGCTGTTGCCTGGCTACAAAGTCAGCAAAGTGTCTTAATTAGACCAGGCCTTGCTAAGTCCCTGCGACTGACTGCCCTCACCTTCCCCAAGCCTACCAGATAACCCTACTGTGGCCTCGTTCCTAAAATCCCTGGATACTTCCTTGGAAGGATGAGCAGCTTCATTCATTGGACCTTGACAACGATTTCCCAGGAGATATTTGAGTTTTAACTGATGATTTTTATCTTAAACAAAAAAGAGTTGAGGTAATATTATTGTTGTTGTAGTTGTTGTTTTGCATTTCTAGGGGCGCTCTAGCCCAGACCTACACCCCCAGCTCTTTTATGTTTTATGTTGAGACAAGATCTAAAGGGGCCCAGGCTGGCCTCAAACCTGTGATCCTCCTGCTTCAGTCTCCTAAGTTGCTGGGATTATAGGCATGCACCACCACAGACAGTAAGGACTGGTTTCTAATACAGGTTGAACATCTCTAATTTGAAAATTTGACACTTAAAATGCTCTGAAGTTCAAAACACACCAAAATCGGAAATATTTCCAGTGCTGACATAATGCCACAAGTGGGAATTCCAGACCGTGAAACTTTGTTTCATGCACAAAATTATTGCATATATTGTGTAAAATCAACTTCAGGCAGAGTCGCTATATATGAAACAAATGAATCTCATGTTTAGATTTGGGTTTCATGCCCAAGATCTCTTATGACATATATGTAAATATTCCCAAATCCAAAACAATCCAAAATCTGAAATCTTCTTGGTCCTAAGCATTTCAGATAAGGGACAGTCAAATTGTAGTGGGATTCCAGGCCCTATGGCAGACTTCCAGGAAGGGACTTCTTAAATGCTGGGGACTTTTTGACACCTTTCCAGTTAGGTCATGTGCCAGCTGGCCTGCACTTTTTTTTTTTTTCCTTTCTTCTTACAATTCTGGAGCTTGAACCAAGGGGCATTCTACCTCTGAGCTACACCCCCAGACCTATTTTTTAATTCTTTATGTTGAAACCAGGTCTCCCTAAGTTGCAGAGTGCCTCACTAGGTAGCTGAGGCTGGCCTCGAACCTGGATCCTCCAGTCTCAGCCTGCCAAGTACTGGGATTACAAGCACACACCACCACGCCCAGCTTGGCCTTGTGCTTTTCTTACTTGTCTTCTGATTGCTCTCAACGTGTCCAGCTGGGTGCTGCTCTTTTATGTCCTGACTCCGCATTGAAAGTAGGGACACTTTGAAAAGTACCCCTCCCTCCTGATTATATGGCCAGTGCTGGGACCAGAGTACAAGAGAACCACTCTCCAGTAAGGGCGTCCTTACCCCCTAAGGAGACAGGCATATGCATTTGCCTGGGGCCAGTCTCACTATCATCTAGGAAGAAATTTTTTGGGGCAAAAACACTCTCTTCACCCAGAGTTAATTATGAGAAATGATGCAGCAAGAAGGGGCAAAGTGTGCCTGTGCTTGTGCTGTTTGTGTGCTGAGTGGTTTCTCTTAGTGCTCGCTGCAAAAGCCCAGAGGCAAGACCGCAGGGCATCTCCAAGGACTGCTGTCGGTCCAGCGTAAGGAGTGTGCAGAGTATGGGACAGGAAAAGCTGGAACCCAGAGCAACCACAGAACACAGGTGGAGCACAGCAGGGCATAAAAAACGAGGCACTGAGCCGGGCGTGGTGGCGCACGCTTGTAATCCCAGCATTCGGGAGGCTGAGACCGGAGGATCCGGGTTCGCAGCCAGCCTCAGCTACCTAGTGAGGCCCTCCGCAACTTAGTGAGACTCAGTTTCAAAATAAAGAATAAAAAATAGGGCTGGGGGTATAGCTCAGAGGTAGAATGCCCCTGAGTTCAATCTCCAGTACCGCAAAAAAAAAAAAAAAAACGAGGCACTGAGTAGCCGAAGGCTCCTGGCTCTCAGATGTGAAAGACCTGGAAAACGCCAGAGAAATGTAACTCGTTCTCCTCTCTCCTCCCGTCTGCCATAAGAGTCTGTTCTTTCCCCAGGGCCCACACGCTACTCACTTGTCAGTTTATTTAGTAAATCCATGGGGCTGGGATAAATATAAGGAAAAAAAAAAAAAAAAAAAACTTGTGTTGTGCCTGTGTCCCTGGTCTGAAAAAACTTACACTTAAAAGCCTAGATATGACACTCCTGAACCTCTTGCCGTTTGTGGACACAATCTGGTGGATTTCAGTTACCTGTAAGTGATATGAGAGGTCTTTCTTTACACAAGTTGATGATCTTGCTAAAGTAGGATTTGTAAATGAACTAACAGATGTTTGTCCCATAGGACTAAATATGGCCTGGGCCTCACTTCAAGGCTGCCCTTCAGGACTGTCACTGTCCTGTAGGTGAGCTCAAAAAACTACCAGCCAGCGTCACCCAGAGCAACTTTGCAGGTTTTGTTCCTTGTAACATTTGCAGCGTCTCTCAGAAATGGCTTTTAAAAAACTATGTTTCTTGGCAAAAAAACAAAAACAAAACAAGGACAGTAACATTTTATTGGAAAATAAAAGCAGCTAACCTGCTTCCTGAGAATATGCATAGGAAAATAAATGAGCCCAGAAGTCAGGGGTCTCTGTATATTCCCCGCCATGGGAGTTTAGATGTTTGTATCTTCTGCAAGGGTTTAAAATGCACAGTATAACCCAGCATGGTGGTGCACGCCTGCAAATCCAGTACTTGGGAGGCTGAAACAGGAGGATGGCAAGTTGGAGGCCAGCCTAGGCAACTTAACAAGACTCTGTCAAATAAAAATAAATAAAAGGGCTGGGGGTTGTAGCTCAGTGATAGAGTGCCCCTAGGTTCAATCCCCAGTACTGCAATACATACATACATACATACATACATACATGCATACATACATACATACATAAAATGCACAGTATAGGAGGGGTCCCTGGCCTCCACAGAGACAAAAAATAATTAACTTGGAGACCGCTTAGTCAGTCGCTGTTGAACCAGGCAAAAGCGTAGGGGTGAGAGTGGTTGGGGAAGGTTGGCTGGAACCTCTAAGACCGGAGCCGACTCTCAGCTAAACAGAACAGGGGGTGTAGCCTGGGTCCTGGTGCGGGGCACACAGATGTCCAGAGAGGTCACTGGAGGTCAAAATGGAGGTGTAATAGAGGCTCCACCGCCCGGGGAGGACCCTTCCCTCCCTCCAACGCCTTCCAGTGTCTTCTGTGAGTAACTCCCATCAAACTGAAGAAATCATTCCAACAAGGTGTCCTCGGAACTGAGACATTTCCCTCCAAAGGATTGATTTCAGTTGCGCTGCGTGTGCTCAGCCTTATTTGAAAGGAAATCGGCATTAAAACAAATTACCCTATTATGTTGTTAGTTTAAAAATCACTGCATAGGCATGATAGAAATAGCTATATGAAAGATCCGCCGATGTTATTTTCCACAACCACAAATGAATGCTTTAGATGGAACTTCTATTTAAGGGACTGTAACCCTGTGAAAGAGTTTAGTTTTAGGTGTCTAAACACAGACAAAAGTTAGTATTTTGATTTTCACCTCCGTGGTGAAGTGGTATCAGTTTTCAATAGCATTTTTGTACTTCGAGAGATATCCAAAGAACTCAATGTCTTTTTTCAAATATAAAACTTTGGATTCTTTAAGTTAAAATAAAGCATTTTTAAGAAGGATTGGTGGCATTAGGCAAATTAAAAATCTCAAGTAATTTGAAGTCTGGCTTAACAAAAGTATGGGAACAAGATCTTTCTGTAAAACTTAGTATTTGCACATATAAAATCATTAAACTTGACAGTTTTCCAAAGAAATGCCTTTAAGTCTTTATTTTAGACTTTTGCTTTCAGACAACTTTTTTTAAAAAAACTGGTTTTTTTTAAGTCAAACTTAAACATATTCTCAAGTAACTTTTCTTACTTAAAATGGTATTCTTATCAACAAAAACCAGTTACCCAAACTGCCTCCAAATTGACACTTATGTCCCTTTAAGATTTATGTTAAAGATGTGTCCATTTGCTTTGAAACAAGCTCATAATTCAGGAAGTGAACTTGAAAATATCCCGAGCCCCAAAGATCTTGCTGATTTCAATGTGGAATTTAATGAGAATGGTGGCCCGAGCCAGGAAGGTACAGCCCAAGCCGCTTTTGGCGAGCAAGCGTGGGCTGTATTTGATGTTCACAAAAGAATGGAAGTCGTGGGGTGTTGCTCAGTGGAGTGTGCATTTTCAAGTTACCCTCAGTGGTGTCTATTGTCCTGTTTCTCAATCGAATGATGTCATGTTTCATTTAAGGCTCTCGGTGATGCCGAAGTCTGTGGTCTGCACACTAGGGGGAAAAAGGCAGGGAGAAAGTTGCAAATCAGGTTTTTGTAAAGCCTTTGTGTGTTGGGGTTGAGAGATAAAAGCTGACTCATGCAATATTTCAGTGGAAGGCGCTGCACAGACTAGCAGAGGCTCTTGTTCTACCTGACTGAGCACCAGTGAGGTCACTGCACCGGCTGAAGGCAGACGGGGTGCTGTAGGCTCAGTGGAACACAGGTAGGTGCTAAAGCGGACGTTCCCTAAGGACGGGTGCCGGTGCCGGTCCCCGTGCCAGGACCAGCAGCCAGAGAGGTGCACCACAGTGAGGGACTGTCCTGGGGGTCTTTCTTCACAGCACCGTGCAGGGACAGAAGCTCGGCTGGACGCAGCACAAAGTTTTGTTGCAAATGCAATTGCTCTGAAAAGACGTATCTGACAATAGGATTAGTCTAGAAGATTTTTCTCCTCCATCTGATCTGCAGCCTGTCTTAAATGGTGTTTGTCTTGTGTTGGTTTGGCTCTTAGAGTTAGGGGGGAAATAGCTGGAGAGCTCAACTCCGAGACGGTCGTGCCTTGAATGCTTAACCTTTTCCTATGCTTTCTTGTCGAGGTGCATGTGGGCTCAGCCAGAGCAACAAAATAAATGTTTGCAAATTGTACGCTTAGCAACTGCAGTGATGAAGTTTAGTCGGAGTCTAGTGGCAACCAAAGTTGACTGAGTGAATGCAGTTTCCATCTGGAGTGTTTTCGATAGGAAATACTTTCATTCGGAGCGATGATTGGGGGAAAGGAGGCATGGATTGCATTTGATGCTATTGTCTATTGAAATCTGATTTTATTTTGGTAATTATTTGAATTTACTGACACTGACAGTTTTGAAAGAAGATGCATACATTTAGCATTCCTTTAAGTTTGTCACATATTAAATATAAAAATCAATTATTCTCATTTAAAATATTTGAGCATTTGATACAAATGGAGGTTGAGATTTTAATCTCCTAAAGGTTATAAAATCAACATGCTTCCTGAAGAAAAGAAATATTCACGGGAAGAAAATTATCCATTCTGCTTGGTAAAAACCCATGTTAATGTTTTATGATATATTTTTTCAGTCTTTTTCTAATGTGGATCATAAAGTGGTAGTATATTTAAATTCAGAATTCTACGTGTTAAATTCACGTCTACATATGTTTACTAAACAACCATTTCCCACACCTTTAAGGATTTAAGAGGACATGACATCTAATGGTTTTACGCTGTACCTTCTAAAAGGATTTATGCACTCCAACCTCTATTGTTAGACACTTCAGTTTCTCTTCCTCATTTTTCTTTAAGAAAATGTTGTTTTGCTTAATGCCTCCCTTCCAACTGTGCAGAGATGTTTTTGGAACAGAGTGTGTTCAGTATGGATGGAGCTTGTGTATACAGCGATCATTGTTCACTCACTGCCCTGACACTGATATTTTCATGCTAGCAGGAAGGCGCTGTTCAAAGCAAAGCTGGAAAACAAAATTTTTTAAAGCTAAATAAAAATTGGAGGATTTTTTTGTTTGTTTTTTGCCTTTGGCAAAGTCAGTGATGTATTTCATCATCCAAGACCTGGCATTAATGAGATGTAGAAGAAAATTGCAATTATGAAGTTACATACGTGCCGGACGGTGGCTAGGAATGGGCAGTGCGGTGTGGCCAGCAAGTGATTCGCTGGTCATGTCAGGGTTGGAGTCACACTCTGAAGGTTGGGTGGGACCTGGGGAAGCCATCCAGTCCAGCTGCCTTGTTTAAAGGTGAGATCAAGACCAACTGGGTAATGCAGAGCCCAGAGCAACCAAGCAAATCCTCTGACCAGAGGAGAGCGTTGTGCCATAATCTATTTCTAGATCTCCTCCAAGTTCTCTCTACATACACAGTTGGTGATGTATTCACACACCTGGGCCTCTGGGCACATGGTATCAAGAGTTTTAGACAAGTAGCTTATGCTGAGTTCTTTATTTCCTTATTTCTAAGTTTCTTTCTACCCTACTCTTTGTTTATTTGTGTGCTTATTATTTTGGTACTGAGTAGTGAACTCAGGGACATTCTACCTCTGAGCAACACCCCCAGCCCTTTTTATTTTGAAACAGGGTCATGCTGAGTTACTAAGAGTTGTGTTAAGTTGCTGAGGCTGGCCTCAAACCTGTAATCCTCCTGTCTCAGCCTCCCAAGTACTAGGATTATAGGAATATACCACCGCACCTGACTTTTGCCCTACTATTTTAATAAATCTATATCTGAATGCAAGCAATAATGGGCTAAAACCCATAAACCATGGTCTCTGATTCACAGTTCTACTTTGAGCACTCTGCACCTACCCTCTCTGGCTTACTTCTCCCCCCACCCCCTATCCCACACACCTAGATGGTTTTTTTAATGTAATGAAAAAACTTTGAAGTTGTTGGGGGTTTTTTTGGGGGGGGGATAAAGGATGATTTAATCTAGAGTAGCAGTTGTGTTATAGAAGGCTAATTTGTGAATATAGAGACTACTGGGGTTATCTCTTACTGTGTAACCAATCACTCCAAATCTCAGTGTCTTGAAAGAGCTGCAGTCATTTGCAACCTGTGAGCCAGGGGTTCAGGCGGTGCTGTGCCAGGTGGCTCCCCTCAGGACCTGTCACTCGGGTGTGGGTGAGGCTGGAGGGCTTCTCCCTTCTCACCTGCATACCTGGTTCCTGGGGCTGGAAACCCTGAGCAGCAGTGGCTGGAGGAACTGGGGTTTCCTAAGCAGCCCTCTGCCTACCAATGTCTCACCACGTGTTTCCTACTGGGTGGCACTTCGGGGAACCAGAGCTATTCATGTGGCAGCACAGTGACTGTCCAGCCCCCGTGTCAGTGAGGTGCTGTGGGTCTCCCTGCTCCCCTGTCCTCTGTGGCACTGGTATCATTCTGAGTGGGAAGGGAAGGTCCCTGCCACCTCGGGATCCCAGTGTGAAGGGCAAAGAATATGGAGAAGCGAAGTCAAACATCTTGGGAAATGAAACAGACTACCAGGGGCATATTCTCATTTCCATTGGCGAGAACTTGACCACAGGGCTATGTCTCATGGCAAAGGAGGCTGGGAAATGTGCTCGTGG
>PVLC010042774.1:0-12740 GCA_004027655.1 Graphiurus murinus | reverse complement strand
ATTGGGTTGTTTGCTCTCTTAGTTGAGATTTTCTTGAGTTCTTTGTATATCCTAGTTATTAAACCTCTATCTGAAGTGTAACTGGCAAAAATTTTCTCCCACTCTGTAGGTTCTCTGTTGAGGTTCTTGATAGTTTCCTTTGCTTTGCAGAAGCTTTTCAGTTTCATGTAATCCCATGCACTGATCCTCCTTTGAACTGCTTGTGCTATCACAGTTACTTATTAGAGTAATATATGTGGTCGTATATATTTAATTGTACCATATCCTCCCAAAGTGTCCACACTTTCATTTTGTAAGATATACTTACATTCTCAGACTCTAAAGTTTCTGTGGCCTTGTTTTTAATAATTGTTATTTTTTGTCAATATAAATATTACTAATATATTTCATTATTTAAATAGAGAAAATATATAATACTTATTGAGAAATTTATAGGTCTTAATTCTTTGATATAGGTCTCATTTCTTTGATGTGTGTGTGTGTGTTTACACTTGATATCTTCATAAAAGTGGCAAGGAGTTGGTCACTATCATCAGCCACTTAGTACTGGATTAGTACTAAAATGCTGCCACTTCACATCCAAATTTTCCACTCCATTTGTGATTAGATTCATTTATGGAATTCAGTGCCAGGTGTAAGTAATCAAACAGAAGAGAGAGAAGTGCAATGCAGTCTTGACTTTTTGGATGATTTACTTATTTAGTAGACAAAGGAAATTAAGCCATAATTGAAATTCTGCATATTCCCTTGCTTAATTATTGTGTTACAATAAAATTTAATATCCTTTAAAGTGTGCAACATGACATAGAATTGACAACTGTGACCATGAAACTTGTCCATATGCCTGGGATCTATTTTACTCTTAGTGTCATTATGGCACACTCGCAACCCATCTCACGCTTCCTTTCACATTTAGAAATATAACTCTGCCTTTTAAGACTCCCTTGAACTTTACAGAATTTTTGTTGTTTGATGCCAATTTTAAAATTGTTAAATAATCACAAGTTCCTAAAAGGTGTCAATAATTGTGACTAAAGAAATAGTATTGTCATTAAACTAATTTTTATGCATTGTGTCATTAAAAAGCAAACAAACAACTAAAAATACAAACTGTCCTTTTCTTGCCAGATTATAATCAAACCAACAATTCAAAAATTGACATTCTTTCTATATAGAAATAATTTAATTATATATGTATACATCAACACACAAACATATATGATTACTGCTTATAAATCTTTCTTTCTAGAAATGCATAGACATGTACATTTATGTTCAATAATATATTCACAGACTATGTTCTTTGTTGGTTTAATTGTTGTATAGCAATTTGCTTTCATATTGTTCAAAGATGACTCAGGATAAAGCTATTTAAAGAGATACTGGAAAAATTTGTCCCCCAGTCAAAGTAGAACTCACAATATCTTTAGAGATGAAGGCTCCATTCCAAAGGAAAACTGGAAATAAACTCGAACAGGAATGAAAAAAATAAAATTGTAGATGTCAGTTTCAACTTCATATTACTTATCTTTTTTTCTTTGCTTAATAACATTATTTAAAACCTTAATTACTTTGAGTTTTTCTATGTAATAACTTTAAACCTGTTCAGAATTTTTCAAGTAGTAAATAGATTAGATATTTAAATCTTTAATATAAGTAAACTTATGGAATTTGATAAATATCATAATAATTTTCCTAATATTAGACTTGATTGAACATAACATTACAAAAATGGCATAGTTCATTTAATTTAATCATTACTCTAATCATCACCTTTAATTTTCTGGAATAAAAATTTTGTAAAGTAACTTACAAAGATCATTCTTAAATAGCTGAAGAAGAAAAATAAAAATAAAAAACAAAAAGGTCACCTGCCACTCCAACCCATATTATTATAACATACTGCTTCTACTCTCCTTAATTTCTACCCCAAATTTCATTTTTATGGTATACTTGGGATTGTATTATTTTAATTTCAGTAGCTAAGTTTGATTAAAAATAGACATTTAAAGAATTTTATTGTTTAGCAAACTTTTGTGAAAAAAGAAATTTATTCTCTTTCTCTTCACACACACATACACACACACAGACACACACACTTAAATAAAATATACAGAATGAAAATATTCTCACTTTCAATAGTATATTTTCAATCTTATTTCACTAGAAAAATATTGCCCACTATTGAAGACAAAATAAATCATAGAATTCATACTTGTACATGGACCTTTAGCCTTCTTCAAGAAATTAAACACATTTTCAAATACTTAAATCCAATTTTAAGTAATCAGTGTTCAGTAAATGTTATTTATCAGCAGTATATGTAGAGTATAAGACTTATTCTCATAAAAATTTTAAATGATCTGTGAATCGATAATGAGGATTTATTCTATTTTTACTTTTATTATACAAAAGAAAAATAAAACCCTATGGTTGATCATAGATATTAGAGGTGATTATAGCAAATGTTGCATTGTAAGCACAATTAAAGGCATTTAGGCAGAGGTTTTTTTTTGCATAATGATAATAATTAAAAATCATTTATTTTAAAGACTGCTTAAAAGTGAATTTTCACCCAGGTGTATATCGAAGCCTATAATTAGCTTTCCTTCAGAGATGGTTTGGTGGTAGAAAGGTACAAAAGCATTTCCACATACAGTAGTGCCTGCTGAAACACAATTTTACTTTGAACCTGTAGTTTGATAATGGTATTTGAAGCTCATGGAAAAAGTGTTCAGGAGTGTTTCTAAAATGAATATATAATCATCCCAGAATTATTTTCTTGAGAATATGGAAGGCATTTTTTTTTTACAACAAAATCCTGGAAATCTAGTGTTAGAACAACAACAAAAAAGTATTATTTGCGTTACATATAAGAAATATGTATATTCACTACAATTACAACATAATTTTTCATCTATCCCGTATTTCTACCAGCTTGGTTTCTCTGATGAAGTCTTACTCACAATTCATTCTTTCTTTTTAATGATCTACCTACTACCCATTCTCCAGATGGTTTGGCTTCCAAATGTTCTCTCATCCCCCCTTACAGAATCTCCAAGTAGAATGCATTATTACACTTTAATCATCTATTTGCTCTATCATTTGAGAACAACATAGTATATATAATAACAATAATGGTTTAATGCAACTAGTGTTACTTTAAAAATAAGTCAATGACAGAATACAAATCACTTAGGAAATATAACTCGATTTATTTAAAACTAATACTGTCTGATATGTATTTAAATGTCATTTTTTTCTTATCTATAAAGAGATATTTGGATAATAATCTGGAAAAATGTTTGCTCCCTATATATTCTTATAGGAAATTATAGATTAATTGTTACCTAAAATTATACATCACATGGCTGTAATCCCAGCACTTGAGAGGCTAAGACAGGAGGATCACCGGTTCCCAGCTAACCTCACCAATTTACTGAGGCCCTCCACAAATTAGTGATATCCTATTTCAAAATTAAAAAAAAAATAGGGCAGAGTGTATAGCTCAGAGATAGATGACCTCTGGGATCAATCTCCAGTATCATAAAAAATTTACATTATAAAATCTATATTTGAATTATATGAATTTATTTTATATAACTATTTCTATGAATTTATCAAAATACTTTATTAATATTTGGGGGGTGTAAACAAGTTGGAGCCCAAATAAGGTAAATGAGGTTCCTTTTTCCATGGAGTCTTCTATCCAAAAGAGATAAATAGAATATAACACGTGAGCAGTAAGTAACTTTATACTGTGATTGATCCTATAAGCAAATGAGTCATATATTATGCCAAAATAAATAGCAATGCGTGAGGCAAGATGAGTCTTTGGTGTGACCAAGAATTTACTCTGAAAAAGCATAACTTTTCAGCTGACATCTGTGGGTATAATATTTGAACAAAAAAAGAAAGAAGGAAAAAAACTACAATAAAAAACATAATGCACCTAGACAAGAAAATTTTGTTTGCCTGGGAAAGTGTAAGCCATCCAGTATGATTGTAATAAACAAAATTGCAATAAACATTCTTGAAAGGACTAAGATAATATTTTGGTTGTTTTCCAAGATTGAATGTACTTATGAAGAGCCACCTGCATATACTGAGATTGAACAAATAGTGAGGAGACATATCATGCAGAGGCCTCAGATCAGTCTAAAATTATTTTTATGTATTATTCTAGAATATTCAATTCTGCTATAGAAAACAAGAAACATGAGTTTGAGAAGGCATAAGAAATTATATCAAAATCATCAAGAAGTCAAATAACAATAAATGTTGGCCAGAATGTGAGGAAATAGGAATTCTTCTACACCATTGGTGGGATTGCAAACCAATTCAGACACTATGGAGATCAGTGTGGAGATTCCTTAGAAAACTGGGAATGGATCCACCATATGATCCAGATATACCACTCTTTGGTACCTTTCCGAAGAGGTTGAAACCGGAGAACTACAGTAACGTATGCATACCCATGTTCATAGCAGCACAATGCATAATTCACCGAAAAAGCACATTAAAATAAAAAAAATTAAAAATAAATAAACATAAAAGGTCAATTTCCTAAGAGGAAGAAAAAGAATTTATATCTAGAATTCCAAAAGTATGCAAAGCAATTTAGACTGTTTTCAAAATGAAATAAAAAACTTTGCACATGTCAATAAAAATATGTTATAAAATAAAAATAAAACAAATAATATGCAATATAAGAATAAAATATCATAAATAGCTAACATTTATTCACAGTCAGGAATAATATGCTTTTAATAATATTCACAACCATCTATTTACATATATAATCACCATATTATTACTGAATATTTAGAGAAAATATACAGCAAAAGTTCTCAACCACACGTGATTAGTCGTTTGGAAGATATTTTGCAATATCTAGTGGTATTTATGGTAGCCCACACATGAAAATTCCTACTGATATTTTAAGGATAGAAGCCAGGAATTCTGTTGAACATTCTGCCATGCCTGGGATATGCCCCACACAGACATATCAATAAGGAATTGTCAGTATCAGTTATAAAATATCAACATAGAGAATGTTTCATATATAGGTTAACATGTCCACAATCACACTTTCATTAATTACTAAATTAACTTTCAAATTGTGTGGCATTATTAAATCCACTCATATTTGATATAAACATATTTGCAACAACATGGATATAGTGACATCAAATGCAAATATGAACATAGCTCTCTCATACTTCAAACAATTAAGTGATATATATATGTATTTAGAATAAACAATCAAGTGATATATATGTATTTAGAATATATATACATATATATTTAATGTATGTATGTATATATATTATATATTTTGGATAAAGTCAGTTACTTTTGTATATAAATAAGCCATAACTATCTAAATTTCCTCTGTAGCCAATCACATATAAATGCAACATATTATTTCTAATGTGTCAATGTTTAACTCATTCCAAGTTTTAAAAATACCTGAGAATCAACTCAAAGTTCACCAGCTTCAAAATTAATTTCCAAACCTCCTTCCTTTAGTAAGTCATATATATTTTTCTTCTTTCTTCCACTAATATTATACACATATGATCTTTATTTGATTTATAGTTAAAGCAGTAAAACTGGAGTTAGGAAGTCCAGACTTCACTCTAACGTTTATTAAATTTATTATATTTGATAAGACTTCAATATTTTTAGACTCACTAAAATGAGGACAGTAATGATTAAATCCAATAATAGGCTTATCCAAATGCCTGGCCCATACTAGTATTATGATAATTATTTTAGACATATATCATTAATCTTACAAAATTTTTTCTCATGGGCATTAATTTGCATATCTTTTAGAGCAATAACTATGTAATTTTCATCTGTGTATGAGTAAATCCTACCAAAATGCATACAATTGTTACCAGTAAAGTTTGAAAACCAATGAGGTTTTCTCTGTTATGGATTCACATGGGGTTTTAATATTTTCTCTCATCTGCAAATATGAGAGACAAGTGATCTCTATAGAAAATGGCTACAGTACAGTCTATGCTTATTTATATACTGACTCTAAATAATTCAGGGAGGAAAATAAAGTGACATAAGAACTAAATATTTAATAATGAAAATTATTTTATTTAAGTATAGGTATATCATGCATGCAATACAAAGAAATAATGATGGCTATTCCACTGAATTAATGTAACAAATGAGAATGTAAATATTAGTTACTTAGCCAATATGCTTGCTTCATATGACTTTTATATTTCAAGTCATTTGATAAATGTTTTCATTAACAATTCATTTATAACTCAGGCCTTCAAATGATAATATTTACAGCCCCACTAATAATTTTATTTAGCATCTTATGAACTATTAGCATTTTAACTATTGTATTCTTTATATATTACATATTCTATACAATGGGTATATAAAATAATTAATGAAATATGCACATAGACAGAGGTAAACATGCAAACATATTGTTAAATATTATTCTCTACTAGTTAAAGGCTAAGAACAATTGTAAGCTCTGCTTTCCTCTGTATGCATATCAGAGGAAATTGTCCCAGAGGAGAAACAGCTAACTACAGACTAAATACTTTGACAAAGGCGTATTTAAATATAGTCTAACTCACAACTAGACAGTGAGTCAATAATATGAACAACTATCTAGAAAGAAAACTATAGCTTACTTGCTCTCCTTCAATATCTCCAAATATAGACTGGTCTATCTATAACTGAGCTTTGCCTTTTGCAAAACAGATAGTCATAGTGATTTATTTATATTGTTACTAACTTGCAGACTTTATAAGGCTAAAAGATAGTCATAATATGTGGCTATGCTACAATGTATCCGTAAACTATTATATATAGAGAGTTAAATATTTGAAAATTCAGATATAAATATAAAATTTAATGTATAATAAATTAGTATATAAAATAGTATTATTTTCTAAATTTCAGCTTTATTGTAAATTTATAGGGAGAATAATTTGAAAAATATAAACAATGAACTACTTTCAAAAATTCTGAAGCCGGGCGTGGTGGCGCACACTTGTAATCCCAGCATTCGGGAGGCTGAGACCGGAGGATCCGGGTTCGCGGCCAGCCTCAGCTACCTAGTGAGGCACTCCACAACTTAGCGAGACCTGGTTTCAAAATAAAGAATAAAAAATAGGGCTGGGGGTGTAGCTCGGAGGTAGAATGCCCCTGAGTTCAATCCCCAGTACCGCCAAAAAAAAAAAAAAAAAAAAAAAAAAAAATTCTGAAATTATTCAAATGCATATAAAATGAAAAAGAATGATCATTTCAGAGTTAAGAATAGTTTTGTATACAGATTATAACATTCTAAAATATTTGTACTACTGTGAAATTATATTTTGGCTTTTAATTACACAAATGAAAGTTTGTTTTTTTTTTTTTAATGGTACTGGAGATTGATCCTAGGGGTATTTGACCTCTGAGCTATACCCCTATCTCTCTCTTTTTTTTTTTTTTCAAAAAGGGTCTTGCTAATTTGCTGAGACTGGCCTCAAATCTGCTATCCTCCTGTCTCAGCCTCCCAAGTCCTGGGATTATAGGCATGTGCTACCAAGCCTAGCTAAAAGGTTCTTTACATAACTAAAATCTATGCCATTTCCAGCTACTTTCCAGAATGTTTTAGACAATTCCAACAAACTAATTTCAAATTCCTTGCTAGAAATTGAAAACTCAGTCCATAAAGTCATCCCATGGCAGCAGCAGATCATGACTAGAGCCTAATTTCTAATTCTTGCACATAGTATGCTCTTCCATATGCTGGACATTTACATATTTTTCCTTAATGTATTCTCTGTTGGTCCAGAAAATTGTCTGTTCCTTAATTCCTTTATGCGCTTTCAGCATTTAAATAAACATAAACTCGATTAATATTGTAGCTTCATTACTATATAGAAAAGCAAAAAGTTTCACAATACACAATAAGAAAACAAGACAAAACCAAACAAAAATTAGTGAAAAAAATTCTTTTAGCTATTTTGCAATTCTACATGCTTTATTTTCAATAACATTTTGTTCTGCGTATTCCTCACATCTCTCTTCATAATAAAAGCGTTTTGCTCTAAGTCAATAGGCACATAGGTGTCTTTAAATGTTAAGAGCCTGATTGTAATTACCTGTCATTATTTCCAACTCAATCAGCATTGGATTTAAGATAAGTTTAAAGGTAAGTGAAAATAATGCCAGTATCAAACATAACTATACAGTGAAATATAGTGACAAATTTTAATACCTCAAATGTCTCTTGAAAGTATTAGTTGAATTCAGCCTTTACTGAAATTAATCTACATATATATGCTTATCCCATAAGTACAAAAACAGTTGTGAAATCAACTTTAATTAGATATTTGAATTACCAATTTATCTATAAAAAGAGTCAACTTGACCCATTCTTTTTCTCTTCTCCTGTGGCTGATTATAGTTGTTGTCTCTTCCAAGCTTTAAGCATACTTATTTTACTCTGTTATATTAGAATATACTCTACTGACTCTACTGTAGCAGTTCATATGTGATATATTATGCTCTGTACACTTCTTGTCAGGATGTCTTACTAGTGTATACTAGGAATTTCTTGAAGACAGAGATTAAGCCTTAATCATTCTTGAATCTGCAGTGAATGGTAATGATCCCAGAACATTACAAGGTTCAATCTATAGATACATGTGTAAGAATTCAATTTCAGGATTCTTTATTTACTTTTTTTTCCTATAATGTTGAAACTAGAGTAGCTAGTGTTAAATCAACTTCTATTCTGTGATAGCATAATTCAGATGAATGATTTTTCCTGGCAACTCCTACAACCGCAAAAAGACTGACAACTGAATTGTCATGTAGTAGGTGTTAAGAGAAGTGATCGCTTCCAGCTGCTTGAACTCAGCTCACATAAGGGCACTAAATCTGGACAAGTGCAAGTGACTACTGAGAAATGCTGAGCAAAGCAAGCAGTTTTATGGTCTGAGGACTATAAAAATATATCATGTGAGAAAATATCTTAAATTTTTGACAGTGTTAGAATAAGTATAATGGATGATCATACTACTTCTATACTATTATTTGTGAATAATGCATTTATAAAACATGTTGACAAGAAGTTTGCCACTGTGAAGCACTGAGAACATCATTTTTCAGAAATGCTTTGAAAATACAAATACAATTCTATTTCTCAGAGCACTCAAATATCTTATTGACCTGTACAATCTATAGACTTCTTATAACAGAGAAGCTTTTAAAGAATCAGAAGCAAAGAAAATCAGACAAAGGAGAACAGCCTTTTGTGGAGTTATTTGATGAATTAAATAAGCGAATGGGCTGGTAATAATAGAGAGTTTGATAAAATATTAATAAATGCAGCATTGAATTAAATTTGCTAGGCAGTATTAAGTAAAAATTAAATATCTGTGGCTTTGCCAATTTGACATTCACATTCAGAATTCAGGCCTGTGGCAGTTAAAATGAGATTTAAATCTTCACATATTTCCTATCAGTGATTACAAAGTAACATTCTATTTCAAGAAGTTTATTTAAGATGTTTATCATTCAAGTCTTTTGGTTCTTCCATTTCATGGATGTGTTGTTTCTCCAAGAATGTTGTTAGAAATGTAAAGGTAGAATTAACACATGGCCTCATTGGCAAAAGAAGTGTGCATTAGAAACAATAAAGTTCTGGATGCATTAGATCCCCCTATAATCCACTGAGACAGAATGCTCTTTTGAAGCACAGAAAGACTAGGTTAAATTTCAAAATAATAATAATAGATGAACTAAATATATTTAATTGTATTAATTCTTAAATATGTGTAATGTGTAAACCAGTAACATTAATAAAATTTAATTTCAAAATATGATGAAAAACATAAATAGAAATATCTAAAGAACTGAAAGACTTTTGAGTTGGATGAGCTAAAAAAAAAAAAAAAAAAGCACAGCAAGACACATTATAACCAAATATTGAATGAATATCGAATATAACCAGAAAGAAGTGATTCATAACATACAGGAATCTTCAGCCTTAGAAATGCTAGGGGAATGGGTCAATATATTAAAAGTTCTAAAGAAAAAAGAAAAAGCTACCAAACAAGAATATTATAAACAACAAAGATTTCAAAAGTTATGGAGGAGTTAAGACATTCCCAGATTAAAAAAAAGCAGAGGGAGACATACTATTCCTGAAGGTTGAAATGAAATGACTCTAAGCAGTAACTTAAAGCCATTATGAATAATCAAAGTTCTCAATAGATCTAAAAAAGTTAGGCAATTATAAAACACACAATTATTGAAGCCATAATTTATAACTACATTTTTTCTATGATTTAAGAAATTGTTATTGTTACTACAGTGCTATAGAAAATTTTTTTAAAAATTCTTGTCCTCAAAATAGAATTAAAAATGTTGTGTTCTTTTATTATTATTTGTTATATTTTGATTTTAATATAGCAATCATTATTTTATTAATAATCATTTTGCTCATGGTCCTACTTTTTAATCTATTGGTGTATATTTATTTTTTCCACAAGAAAATAAATCAAAATCTCAATTGTGTACATAATTTCAGGAAATTTAAAGGTGCCAAAATAGACCAATATATTTTAGTGAATCTTGAATTCAAAATACCTGCCTGAATTAAGTATCACTTAATTAGGAAGAATGCTAAAATTATTTTTGTGTGTGTATGTGCATGTATTTGTGTGTGTGTGTGTGTGTTTGTGTGTGTGTGTGTGTGTGTGTTTTACTGGGGATTGAATCCAGAGACATTCTACCTTCTAACTACACCCCCAGACTTATTTTATATTTTTGTTTTGAAATGGGATCTCCCTAGGTTGCTGAGAGTCTTACTACATTGCTAAGGCTGTCCTTAACCATCTACCTCCTATCTCAGCCTCCCCAGTACTGGGATTACAGATGCGTGGTACCACTCTGTCTCTAAAATTTATTCTAAATGTCTAAAAATTGTGCTTAATATATTTGAACCATAAGTACCTTTCGCTTGTAGTGATTTACAATTGTTAATAGTGCTCTGTCATTAGAAAGAAGAAATGAATCCTCTTGACCAGTCACTGTTCAAAGTCAAAGCATGATAAAATTGTCTGTTATTTTCTCTGTTGAGTCCACTCTTGTCTCAGGTCCTGTCCTCACTCACAAATAAGTACCATACGCTTATCTCTTTTTCAGAACAATGCACTAGGTCACAGAGCCTACTATCATACTTTTACTGTAGAATAGGAAATGTGTTGGGTTGAACTAAGGATTTCAGAAATCTAATACCAATTATGATTTTGAAGTGTTTAATATTGCCAAGAATAATTCTCACAGTGTTTTTGTTTTGTTTTGTTTTGCTTTGTTTGTTTGTTTCTTTTAGTCTGTCTCCATTTTCAGTTTCCGTTATTAGATTGCTCTGAAGATTTTTGGATTCCTTTACCCTATCTAATTTTCTTGTAGGTTGTAGGGTGGAGAATATCTCTACTCACTTCTGTATTTATCTTACTGTACAAATGTCAAATGGATTTTTAACTGAAAGTCTAACTCCCCTTTCAAAGAAATATACTATATTATTTAAAACTCACATTAGAGGTATCTGCACATGAATATTTTTATTATTTGCCTGGAATAAATTATATGTGTGGATTTAAACCAATTAAGGATATACTTTAAGCAGTTTGGATTTAGTAAAATAAAGAAACAGCTGGTTGTCAGTAGTGTTTACTGTGACATTAACAGGCAGAATGCAAAGTCTTAGTGAAAAAAGGCTTTAAATCTGCCTTGCAAATGTTTGGGGAATATCACAGTAATTAGTTTTCTTCTAAAAGCGTCTGCATTAATCTGAGATTCCACTACCTGAAAGAAGTGAAATCCACAATATGGAAATATAAACAAATTCTTTAGGTTCTTTTAGCACTTTTCTTTATTCTTTCTATTTTTCAATCCTTAAGTGGTATATTACTAGAATAGAGCAAAGAGAATAAACCCTTACATTTGTCTGACAAGCTAAATTATAGTACTATGTGTTCTACAATTTACAGTTTATGCCCTTATTTCCCTCACTGATTTACCATAGGGGGAATCCCACACATTTACGAGGTTTCCATAATAAATACAAGAGGATAGAGAATACAATGAGCTTATCACAAGAGACTGTGAGAACATAAGTCAAAGTAATTCGTCTGTAGATATGTGGAATCAGACTTTAATTTGAAATGGCCACAGCATTTCAAAAACTGATATGTAAAATCGAATTTATCATCAGAAGGAAGATGCATGTGTAATAGAAATTAAGAAATAATGAATGATTGAGGCAAGAAAGTGTAATAAATATATTTCTTATACATAGCAGTTTCATATGCTTACATTGAATAGATTTCAGGTCAAAGTAATTTTCAAATTCTTCTAGTTTTCATTATTTGAATGCAATTCTGCATATTAGGGTTCAGTAAACTTCAGCCCAAGTAGACCAATTCTGCCCTACTAAATGCTTTTTTATAAATAAAGTTCTATTGGAACCCAGTCACTGTCTTTCATTAACATTTTATCTATAGCTTATTTAATACCACATCTATAGATCTGAGTAACTGTTACAGAAAATAAATAGTTAGCCCGGCATGGTAGCGCACGCTTGTAATCCCAGCATTTCGGAGGCTGAGACAGGAGGATCCGAGTTCGCCGCCAGCCTCAGCTACCTAGTGAGACACTTTGCAACTTAGTGAGACCCTGTTTCAAAATAAAAG
>PVLC010042773.1:0-12817 GCA_004027655.1 Graphiurus murinus | reverse complement strand
GAGGAGGAGGAAGAAAAAAAGAAGAAGAGGAGGGCATTGCAATCCAGAGCCCTGCTGAGCTGAATTCTGAGCTCGGCTGGTCCCTTCCCTGGCTACCAGAGGGAAGGTATGCAGCTTCATATCTTGCTCTAGGACCCAAGAGCCCATGCGTGGCCCCCACTTGTGAGTAAGTTTGTTGGATAACATATGGTTTTAATGTTTTTTATACTGAATTCTCATTCCCCTTCTTGGTAGTCAGTACCCTGGCACTGGGGAATTGGGGCAGGCTCTGGGTCCCACCAGTGAACAGACCAGCTTGGAGTTCAAGGTACAGTCTCCAGTCCAGCAAGGTGTGAGGGTCCCTAGAAACCCCTAAGCTAGTTGGGAGGGCACAGGTGCTTGGGACACAAGTGTCTAGATGCCAACTGAGGCATGGCTCCAGTGGGGATGGTTTTCTTCCTGGAATGCAATCTTTATCACACACCATCTCTGAGTCTAAGATTCTAGTGAAATAGTTAATGTGCAATTGAAATAAGTGCTCATCCAAGCTGGGCGTGGTGGCACACGCTTGTATTCCCAGTACTTGGGAGGCGGAGACAGGAGGATCACAGGTTTGTGGCCAGCCTCAGCTACTTAGTGAGGCCCTCCACAACTTAGAGAGGACCTTGTTTCAAAATAAAGAATTAAAAATAGGGCTGGGGGTTTAGTTTAGCTCAGAGGTAGAATGCCCCTGGCTTCAATCCCCAGTTTTGAAAAAAACAAACAAACAAACAAAAGCTCATCCATCTGCAAATCCCTGTTGAAAACCTTTTCATCTTTGGATCCATGATAACTTGACATGATTTTTTCCTATGGAATTTCTTTCCATTATGCGTGTGCCTTGTCTTAATTTTATTTAGCAGTTTTACGTATTACTTCTGTGTCTCCATGGTATCTCTCTGTGCTTAATTTTTCTCATCTACAAAAGAGGGAAAATGATAACAGTAGCTACCTCAGTGGAATGCTGTGATGATTAAGTGAGTTAATGTGCACAACTCACTTCATGTAGAAGTCAAGATGAGGGTGTAAAGCCCTGTGAGGGGAGGACGCACTGCCATCTCTAGCCCTCGGATGTGACAGTCTGGGAACCCGCGAGGAGCTGACCTAGGAGATTGACCTCTTAGAATTCTTTTAGAGAAAGGTCGGTCAGAATCACAGTATCAATCAATGTCTTGTGCTTGTATGATACCATTTAGTTCTGACGATTTTTCTTATTATTCTATGTTTCAAAATAAATGCAGGGAACTTTTAGAAGGAACTCACTAATCTGCATTTCTCTTGGATTCTTTTAAGGGATTGGCCGGACCAGTGGATCTCTAGCTTTGGATCTCTAGCTTAGGATTCTGCAGTCGTTACAAAGGCCATCCCAGGCTTTCAGACTCAGAAGCTCTGCCCAGAAACGTGCGTGCTAGACAAGACCCAAAGGTTACTCTAAAGCAGGTGTCACTTGGTCCTCATATTTAGGAACACTGTCACACAGGGACATATAGATGCTGCTTAACTGGAATGTAACTGAGTATGTACTGACCCTCAGACATTCATTCTTTTATGATTTGAATCTGGATGAGCCTCAAAGTTTCATGCATTGAAAGCTTTGTCTCCGGTGCAGCATGCCAGGAGGTGGGCTCCTGGGAAGCGACCTCCTCCCCGGGGACTGACCCATTGATAGACTTATAATCTGATGGTACTATGGGAGGTGGTGAAGCTGTTGGAGGGTCCCTGCGTTCTGGGAGGGTATTTCTTGTCCTGGTGGCCCATTGCTTGTTCTTCCTTTCTGCTTCCTGGCCGACATGAGTTGAGCAGCTTCCCACACACCCTTCCATGAGGATGCTCTGCCTTCCCTTGGACCCAAGGCAATGAAGTCAATGGAGCCCGCCCACCATGGGCTGGAACCTCTGCAACTAGGAGCCAAGATTCCTCCTGTATGCTAACACAGAGTCCTTCTACTCTCAGGTCTTGGCGGAGCCCCCATACTTCTTTCTTTCTTTCTTTCTTTCTTTCTTTCTTTCTTTCTTTCTTTCTTTCTTTTCTCTCTCTCTCTCTCTCTCTCTCTCTCTCTCTCTCTCTCTCTCTCTTTCTCTCTCTCTTTTCTTTCTTTTTTTGTTAGTACTAGGCATGGAACCCAGGGGCATTCTATCTTTGAGGTACACCCCAGCCCTATTTTTTATTCTTTATTTGGAAACAGGGTCTCACCAAGTTGCGGAGGGCCTCACTAAGTAGCTAAGGCTGGCCGCGAACCTGTGATCCTCCTATCTCAGCCTCCCAAGTACTGCAATTACGAGGGTGCGCCACTGTGTTGGCTTACTGTTTTCCATAATGGCTCTCCTAATCTACATTCCACCAACAGGGTACAATGGTTCCAATTTATCTATAGCCTCACCAACAGTAGTCGTCTGTCATTCTAATCATAGCCATTCTAACTGGTGTGCATATCTCATGCATTTGATTTGCTTTTTCCTGGTTATTAGTGATGATCATTTTTCTATATACTTCTTTGGAGAAGAAGACATTTTCTATATGTCTTCTTTGGAGAAATGTCTATTCAGGACCTTTACTCATTTTTAACTGTTTTGTTCATATAGTTGTTCTTCTGTTGTTGTTATTTCTTTGTGGGAGTTTCTTGAATATTTTGGATATTAATCCCCTATAGGATATATGACAGGTAGGGATAATTTCTTTAAGGAAAAACAGAATAACACACAGGAGATAGAGTGTGCTCATTTATGTAGAGTGATTGGATGATGTTTCTAAGAAGGAGCACAGCGGGGTGAAAACAAGAGATGCAGGTCATGATAAAAACAGGTGCTGTGCTGGGCATGGTGGTGATACACCAGTAATCCCAGGACTGGGAAGCCTGAGGCAGGAGAATCGCAGGTTCAAGGCCAGGCTCAGCAACACAGTAAGACCCTCAACAACTCAGCAAGACTCTGTTTCAAAATAAAAAAAAATAAATTTAAAAAAGATGGGGGTGTGGCTCAGAGGTAGAGTGCCCCTGAGTTCAATCCTCAGTATTGGGGGGGGGGGGGGGAAAGCAGGTGCTGTATCTGAGGTTGTCATGCCCTTTAAGTGATGAAAGACATTGAGGAGGCCCATGTGCTGTCACAGCGTAGCGGGTGATAAAGTAATAGAGGAACAATCAGAGAGGTAGCAGGACTAGCCCCTCATGGGCCTCGTACACAACTGGAAAGACCTTGACTTTGACTCTGAGCAAGCTGGGAAGCCACAGAAGGACCAGAGCAGAGAGAGCTGGAAGAAATCAGGTGGAAAGCATCACAGAACTGCAGTGAAGAGAAGAAAATAACGCCAAGACACCAAGAGTGAGATGGCGACGCCTAAATAACACCACGCAAAGGCAGCCTGGTCACATTTTCAGAAACATGTCAGGGAGAAAAAACTTAATAACAGAAGTGAAGACTTCACAAGCATACGTCAGAAGTCATGGAACAGCTGGGCGTTGTGATGTATGCCTGTAATCCCAGTACCTGGGAGGCTGAGACAGGAGAATTACAGGTTCCAGGCCAGTCTCAGCAATTTAGAAGACTCTCAGCAACTTGGCAAGACCCTGTTTCAAAATAAAAAATAAAATAGGGCTAGGGGTCTTGCTTAGAGGTAGAATGCCCTTGGGTTCAACCTCAGAACAACTGCAACAAAAAGTGACAGAGTAAGGATTTATAATATCAAAAGTGATTTTTTAAAATACAAGGTGGATTCTTGGAGGAAAATCTACACTGACACTCTCCCATGTCTAGCTTCCCTCTGAGCGGGGCAGATTTCGTGTTAATCAGGTGGCAGCCGCAGACAGTCACGTGGACAGACACAGAGACAGCCAGCAGCTGTCTCGGTCTGACATTCTGCCTCTTCCAACTGCGGCTGGTTCTGCTTGGCCAACCAGTGCGCAATGGGACACAAAATCTGGACAGAAATGTGTCACAGAATCTTCTGTGTGTATTTTTCTTTTCCTCTTCTCTTTTTTTCCTGATTTCTCTCTTCCTCTCCCCCTTAAACTCACTTATTGTCTAAAAACAAACAAACAAAAAACTGTGTATTTGAAGAACATAAGCATGCTTAATGCACAAAAAGAGTTTTATTTTTAATAGCTACCACATAGAAATAATCTTCACTAACATTAAATGGTAGAAGAATAACAGGAATTTGCCGGTTTAAAACAACACAAATATGTTGACATAGTTCTGTAGGCCACAGTAGGATACGGGCCTCACGGAGCTCAGATAAGGTATCTGCTGGTTCAGTTCTTTCTGGAGTTTCTGTAGGTGAATCTGTTCCCTTGCTTTTCCAGCCTCTGGGGTCCTCCCACATTCCGTAGTTTGTGGCCCCATCTTTACCTTCAAAGCCAGCAATATGTCTTTGGCCTTGCTTCTGAGATCACATCTTTCTCTGACCACAGCCAAGGAAAGGTTCTTCTCTTAGGAGCAATCACTTGACTCTCTTGGAGCCACTCCAGTGATCCAAGATAATCTCCCATCCCAATGTCCCAAACCTTAATCATACATGCCTTGTAAGATAGCAGAGCCACAGGTTCTGGGAATTAGGACATGGGCATCTTTGGGGTTGGCCATTATTCTGCGTACCAGATAGATAGAATGCTTTTATAAAAATGTAATATACTATACTTGTTATTTTTTAAAGTGTTCAGTTTCACTCCATATTAACAGATTTCAGAATTGAATACTGCAGAGAGACACTACAGTCCTGCTGGGGTGTGCTAAGTGGTAGATGTAATTACAGAAAGCTAAGAGTCTTGGATCAAGGGCCAAAAATCTGCTTAGCAACAAGATACTCTGCAGAATCTGTGCGGCATGAAAATTAACCTAAGAGTGATGGCGTTTTTTGAAATATCAACTAACTTATTTAAATTGATATTCCCTTTTATCTCTAGGCTCTATCATTTCCTCACTCACCTCCAAATATATATATATATATATATATGAATATGTATATGTACATATATGTATAAATATATGTGTGTATACTAATCTAGTTTTATAATACCCATTAGCATATGATATATTAGCATATATTATCGTACACACACACACACACACACACACACACACACACACATACTAACCTACTTTTATCTTGAACTTTTAGCCTTTAGACCTGATAGGAGTGGGGGAGTCAGGACGTGCATGCATGTGAGTGACAGCCCCGCTGTGGCTGGATAGGAAGCAAAGACCTCATGATTGAAGCCTTGCTCTCCAACACAGCACTGTGCAGAGGAGGGGCTCTTGGAAAAGGACTGGATCATGAGGGTTCTGACCCATGGGTGGTTAATCCACTGACACCTGAATACACTACTAAACGGTGGCAGAAATGAAAGGCGAGTGGGCAGGTTACCAGGGGCGTGTCCCTGGGGAGTCTACCTTGACCTTCAACCCTTCTCTCTCTCTATCCTCCCTGGTGGCCATGAGTGGAGCAACTTTCCTGGACTGTGCCATTCCACCACATGTTTCTGCCTCAGAGCCGGTTGACTGTGATCTGAAACCTCTGAAATCGTGATCTAACATCAAGCCTCCCTCCTTTAAGTTGATTGTGTCAGGAATTTGGGGCAGAGTGATGAAGAGCTGATGAGTGCCACTGCCTTCCTTCCGTCTTTCACTCTGTAACTACCATGATGTGAGGAAGCCCTGATACACAGGTGGCAAGGTCTAGAAGAAAGTCAGAGGCCCTATCAACCAAGCCAGCTGAGGTCCTGCCCAGCAGCCAGCACCAATGGCAGCCAGGAAGGTCAGTAAGGACATTTGGAACCTTCTAGACTTCCTGATCCTCCAGCCAACATGGCGCGGAATGGAAGACCTAGTGGTAAATCTATCATATTGTGAGAAATTATACACTGCTATTGATTTATGCTACTAAGTTTGGGCGTGGCTTGTTGTACATCAATTGAATAAATAAAACAGTATGAAGATGTTGGTAGAAACCAAGTCTTTAATGAATGTGGAGACATAACCTATGAGCTATGATCCAGCTTGGTGTGTGATGGGTATACCTCACACCACAACCATTTTTCAGATCATCAAGGGTAATCAATCAAAAACCAACATGGGTTTTGTGAGGGCACAAAAAAAGTAGGTGTGAAATTCAATCTACAGCCCTTTAAGAAGAAGCAGTATAAAGAAGATCCCCGAGCCTCTGCGGCTTTGCAAAGTTGGTGAGAGGAATGGACAGCTTCTTCTCTTATTGGCTCCTGTTTTAAAATGGCCTCGAATTGTTACAGTGTTTAAGGCATCCTAGATATTCTCTGGACCCTAGATGGACTTGACAATTCAGCCTGCTCTTTTGGTGACTTTGTGATCTTTTCTAGAATTCTCCAGGAATGAGTTTAGGGATCTCTGGAGAGAGAAGAAAAGTGCATTCATCAGTTAATGTACAGTAGAGCCAACATGACCACAGTCCAGATCTCGATGGACACTTTGGAGAAGAGCAAGAGTCCTGAGAACCAACGGGGCAACAGAGTTATCTCTGAAGATAACTCCTTCATCGGACCTTTATCGGAACAGCAAATATGGCCAAGAAGGCGGGTTTGGGGGGCATCGCACAAGTAACTTTGGAAACCACAGGCCGGCATACTAATGGGCAAAGGTCAAGGGGGAATCGGGCCTGTCTTCGCTGCCCACATGGTCTCCAGAGTTCTCCACCACCACCTGCACCCGTCCCTCCAGCAGCGTGGAGCCCTGGCAAGTCGTGAACCTTGCTTCATGCAGATGGCTCAAGTATTTCAACAGCCAGATGGGGCCCACCCCTGGGCCCTGCTGAGCCTCTCAAGGCTTTGGGCGCAGCTGGGCTCCAGGACACCCAGGTCTAAACTCCTCTTGCAGGACCTGAGCCTCAGCCCAAGATACATGCAGACTCACAGGAGCAGTGCCCAAGCCTAACTTGATAATTCAACTCTTATATAAGATTTTTTTTTTTTTTTTTTTGGTACTAGGGATTGAACCCAGGGGCAGTCTACCTGTGAGCTACAGCCCCAGCTCTTTTATTTTTCATTTTGTAATAGGGTCTCAAGGACTGAGGTTGAGGCTGGCCTTGAACTTGTCATCCTTCTGTCTCAGCCTCCTAAGTACTGGGATTACAGGTATGCGCTGCCAGGCCCAGCTAATAAATTTAATCTTGGACAAGCAGTTTACTTGCACAGAGGGGCCAGGGCAAGCGCAGTCTCCGCAGATTGGAGGCAGCTGCGCCTTTCTCTCTACAGGAGGGCAGGGCTGGATGTTGACCTTGGACAGAGCCATAACTTGACCAGTATGGACCCATCTCCTGAGTAGAGTGCCCAAAGAGCCTTGGTTACCCAGAAACTTTTGTGGTTTTCAGGGGCATGTTAGTCAGCTTTCTATCACTGTAACAAAATACCTAAGCTAATCCAGTTATAAGCAATAAAGGTTTCAGTCCATGGTGGGTTGGCCCTTTGCTCTGGGGCCTGTGGAGAGGCACCGCATTGTGCTGGGGCACGTGGTGTTGGAAGTTGCAGACCTCACATTGACCAAAAGGAAACAATTGAGAGGAAGAAAGGGGCTGGGGTCCCGATGTCTCTTTCAAGGTCATGGCCCCGGTGACCTAACATCTTCCCACCAACCCCCACCTCCCAGCAGTGACACAAACAGATAAACAAGCCTTTCAAACCCAAGCCTTTGGGGACATTATCCAAACCACAGCAAGGACAGAAGCTACAAGATGTATGGCATCTGCTCCCCAGAACTTTCTTATCCCATCGGAGTTTGAAGACCCCCTTGGACTGTTCCCACGGTGGCCTTGGACTGGATCCTGGGAACATTTCCAGGATGCCGTGGTTCTGTGTCAGGCCTCAGCGAGCTTCCAGAGAGTTCTGGGGCCTGAGGGTTGGACTGAGTAAGGCCCAGCACATCTTTGGGGAGTAGAGGTGGTTCTGTCTCCTGAGCATAGCATGGCCTTATTGATTAGATTAAGCAACCACATATAGAAGAAAACATCAAAACTATTAACGATTTTATACACCTAAAAAATCTGACCAAAGACCTGTATAAGAAACAAAGGCTAGCCGGGCGTGGTGGCGCACGCTTGTAATCCCAGCATTCGGGAGGCTGAGACCGGAGGATCCGGGTTCTCGGCCAGCCTCAGCTACCTAGTGAGACACTCCGCAACTTAGTGAGACTTGGTTTCAAAATAAAGAATAAAAAATAGGGCTGGGGGTATAGCTCGGAGGTAGAATGCCCCTGAGTTCAATCCCCAGTACCGCAAAAAAAAAAAAAAAAAAAAAAAAGAAACAAAGGCTGCTCTGACATGGCCTGGTTTTCTGGTGAAATTTGCTACCTTGTTAAACGACCTTTTTCCTAGTTTGCTGTTGAACTTGAGTCACTTGTAGGCAACTTACTTTTTTTTTTTTTTTTTGCGGTACTGGGGATTGAACTCAGGGGCGTTCTACCTCCGAGCTATCCCCCCAGCCCCATTTTTTATTCTTTTATTTTGAAACAGGGTCTCACTAATTGCGGAGTTCCTCACTAGGTAGCTGAGGCTGGCCACAAACCCGGATCCTCTGGTCTCAGCCTCCCAAATGCTGGGATTACAAGTGTGCGCCACCACGCCTGGCTGGCAACTTAAATTCTAATGGTGATAATTATGTTGTGAAATAAATGTAGCAAAATTAACTTAGCCATTATAATTTCATAAAGGGTCAGGAGGAAGTGGGCCCACGGAGCATGTGGGGGCGGTGGCACGAAGCCCAGTTGCATCGGGGAGATGACACCAACTTCCTGGGGTCTCAGGAACTCTCCTGCTGCAGGCCCCCAGGTGTCACCAGAAGGCTTTGAGAGCCCCCAGGCAGGACAAAGCAATGCGCCCCTGGCATTGGTTAAGAAGGGGGAGAGAGAGAGGAGAGGAGAGGAGAGGAGACGAAAGGAGAGAGAAGAGAGAAGAAAGAGATAAGAGAGGAGGGAGGAGGGAGGAGGGAGGAGGGAGGAGAGAGGAAAGAGGGGAGAGGAGACAGGAGGCAGCAACTGGGTTTGGACATCGAAGGCTACAGGTGTGCCCAGCCAGATCCTGCTCGCTGGGTGCTCCCGCTCAGCTCAGCCTAGGTGATGTTGACCCAGGGTGCTGGGGCTCCTCCACCCACCCCTGGCAGGAATGAACAGGGCCCCTCAAGCTCCCCCCAGCCCTAGGAAGAACCCTGTTCCCTCTCCTGCCTCGAAGCTTCACAATCGCCGTCTGTCCTGAGGCCATCCAGGAATGCCCATGGTGCCGGTCTTCAGTCAGAACCAGTCTCCGCAGGAAGGCCTGGGCTCCATGTCACCCCGCCGACCCGTGGCCTCAACCCAGCTCTTCTCACCCTTAATCTTTGGAATCCTTTCTAGTGCACCCTTTGGGTTCATGATCACTCTTAGGTAAAATCTCTCAATCGCTGACCACCTCTCTGAGAAGTCCCTTTACTGTGCACGCACGTGTGTGTGTGTGTGTGTGTGTGTGTGTGTGTGTGTGTGTGTGTGTGTGTGATACTGGGGATTGAATCCAGAGGCATTCTACCTCTGAGCTACACCCCCCCAGCCCTATTTTATTTTTCATTTTGAAACAGGGCTCACTGAGTTGCTGGCAGCCTCGGTAAGTTGCTGAGGCTGGCCTCAAACCTGTGATCCTCCTGTCTCAGCCTCCCAAGTATTGGGACTGCAGATGTCCCTTTACTATCTTGATATGCTGAGGCCACTACCCTTCACAGACCCTGAAGGGGCAGCTGTTTAACTCCAGCCTGCGCTCTGGCTTTGGAAGGATGACAAAGCACCCCCATGTCCTTTACAGCACTCCAGCGACCGCCCTCTCTCTCTCCAGTTCTGATGTTCTCAGATCAGCCCTCCCCCTGGAAGCCCTTCACCGCGGATCTCCAAGTTCCCGTCTCTCACCCGGGGATGAGCTTGGCTCCTCTTCCCTGGTACTCGATTTAGCACCGTGGTCAGCAGAGTCCTTGCAGAGGTGGTGACCACAGATACCTCTCCCAGCACCCTGGCCTCTGCCTTCTGGTGACCCGTCCTCCACTTGCCCCAGCTCCCTCCATCACCCCCCCCCCAACCTCCCCCAGGTACCTCGTCCTGCACAATCCCTCTCTGACTCTACTGATGCAACACTCGGTGTACCCGACAGGGAGAAGATCTGGGGAGGAAGATGATTAATCTGAGCTTGGACCCAAATGCTGAGTGTGAAGGATCCTCTTTCATCCACGCTGGTGACCTGTATTAGGCAGGTCCAGACTGGGACGTCGTAAGCCAGTGCAGCAGCACACACCTGTAAAGCAACTCCAGAGGCTGAGGCAGGGAGATCACAAGTTCAAGGCCAGCCTTAAGGAGACCCTGTCTCAAAACAAAAATGAAAAAGGGTTGAGAATGTAGCTCAGTGTGAGGGTGCCACTGGAATCAGTCTGCAATACTGCAAAACAAAACAAAATAAAATAAAACAAAATTCCAGGTATGGTGGCCAATGCCTGTAATCCCAGTGCTTGGGAGGCTGACACAGGAGGATTGCAGGTTTGCAGCCAGTCTCAGCACCTTATTGAGGCCCTTGGCAAATTAGTAGGACTCTGTTTCAAAAATTTTAAAAAATAATAAAATAAGAGGGCTGGGCTTTTAGCTAATAGGTAGAATGCCCCTGGAGCAGCACAGAGGACTTGGAACAGGAAGGGTTAAAAGAAACCCTCTGCATAAAGCACAAAAACAGGCAAGGTTAATAAATTGAAAGGTAGCAGTGACCAGGCATGGACTGTGGAAACCAAAGCAAAACCTGAGCCCCTTCTGCAGCTGTGTTCGGAGGACGATCTGTGATGGGAGGAGGGGAGCAGGGAGCAGAGCCCACCAGCCCAGGAGCTAAAGATTCCAATCAAGGATTGAAACTGGACAAGACATTGGTTCCCTAAGACCCAATTCTGACTAATCACAAAAGAGCAGGGGAGGGGGGTGTTCAAGAAGTCCTTGGACTATATTCGTCAAAATCCACTGGACAAGAACCCAGTAAGAGGAGATACTCTGTATCGCTGGGTTTAATCTCCAGTACCATAAAAAAAAAACAAAACAAAAAAACCCCCAGCACATTAAAGTGAGCTCTAACCCAACGTGACTGGTGTCTTCATAAGAATAGGAGTCACCAGGGCTGGGCATGCATGGACGAAAGCCACACGAGGACACAGCAGGACAGGACCACTTGCCAGGCAGGAGAGAGGCCTCCGAGTAACCAGTCCAGCCATCACCTTCATCTCGCATCAGCTTCGGAGCCGCGAGACAATCCATCTCGTTGTTTCAACCTCCCAGCCCGTGGTGTTTTGCTATGGCGGCCCTAGCACACTGATTTTGGTAGTACTGCAGCCGTCCGTGTGTGCCTGGCTGTCTGCCAGAGAGCGCTCGTGGGTCCTAGAGGAGAATCACAGGCACCTGGATTGTAGGTGGTCCTTGGGGTCTGTGGTTCCCGTTCATGGATTCCAAATATTAAATAACGTGATTTTAAAAAAATCACATCTCTACTGAATATGTACAGATTTTTTTCCTGTCATTATTCCCTAAAAACAACAGTGTATAGCTCTGGCCACAATCTCTGGAAGCCAAGGGGAAAGGCAGAGGAGATGAGGTCAGGAAGACAGCAAAGGGGTCAGATTCTGCAGACGATTTTAAGGACATCTCTGTTGTCTCTGGGTATTGAGCTCAGAAGCAGTCTACCTTCAAGCTACTTGCTCAAGCCCCCTTTTTAATGTTTTTGTTTGTTTTGAAACAGGATCTTGCTAGGTTGCTGAGCAGCTTACTAAGTTGCTGATGCTGGTCTTGAATCTGTGATCCTCCTGTCTCAGCTTCCCAAGTACTAGGATTTACAGGTGTGTGCCACCATGCCCGCCTCTAAAAAAGAAAAAAAATTAGTAGTTCTGGGGATTGAACCCAGGGGCATTCTACCTTCAAGCTGCACCCCTAGCCCTGTTTTTTGTTTTGTTTTGTTTTTTTTTTTTTTATCTGAAAACAGGGTTTCGTGAAGTTGTTGAGAGCCTCACTAATATGCTGAGGCTGGCTTCAAACCTGAGAGCCTCCTGTCTCAGATTCCAAGTACTAGGATGACAGGCAGGTGTCACTAGGCCCAGCTTGATAAACCACTGGAAACAGGGCAACATGAGTAGCCGTTAACTGAGTTCCCTTTGATGGCACTCATCCTCTTATCTCTTTAGTAAGGTAAACAAAGGGCAAGTGAGATAAATCGGAAATGCCAGGCAGGAGTTTTGCTGATATCACACAGAGGCTGGAAAGGTGGGTGAGCCTGAATACTCTGGTGGATGTAATTTGAGGAGGGGCAGGAAAGAGAGAGGTGGTGAGGGCCGGAGGACACCCCCGCCATCCCAGCTCCTCACCATTCTTTCCTGCCTCCCACCTGCTGTCTCATCAGTACTGTCTGTAAATGTGGCAAGAGAAATGCTCCCCCCCCCCATCCTATTCTTTAAAAGATGCTCCTCTGAGCTGGGCGTGTTGGCTCACCCCAGTAATCTAGCTGCTGGGGAGGCTGAAGAAGGACCACATATTCGAAGCCTACCTGGGAAGTTTAGTAAGACCTGTCTCAAAATGCAATGTAGTGAAGGACTGAGGATGTGGCTCAGAGGCAAAATGTTCCTGAGTTGAATTCCCAGTAACACACACACACACACACACACACACACACACACACACCACACACACATACACACCCACACATACCACACACACACACACATACACACACCACACACACATACACACACCACACACACACACACACACGTACACCACACACACACACCACACACACACCACACACCACA
>PVLC010042772.1:0-12833 GCA_004027655.1 Graphiurus murinus | reverse complement strand
TGTGTGTGTGTGTGTGTGTGTGTGTGTGTGTGTGTGTGTGTTACTGGGGATTGAACCCAGAGGCATTTTACCTTCGAGCTACACCCTCAGCCCTATTCTTTATTCTTTATTTTAAAACAAGGTCTCACTAAATTGCAGAGAGCCTCACTAAGTGGTTGAGGCTAGCCACAAACCCGGATCCTCCAGTCTCAGCCTCCCTAGTAATGGGATTACGAGCTGGTGCTACCACACCCAGCTCCAAATATTTCTTTAATGTTTATTTGGTTGATAAAAATAAAATACCTCCTAGTGTTTAAAATAAAGGATTTAGAACATGCTACTTTTTTTTATTTACTTTTTCTAGAGTATGGGGAATTGAACCTAGGGGCATTCTACCTCGAGCTACATCCCCAGCCCTGTTTTTAAGTCTTTATTTTGAAACAGGGTCTCACTAAGTTGCAGAGGGCCTCACTAAGTAGCTGAGGCTGGCTGCAAACCTGGATCCTCCTGTCTCAGCCTCCCAAGGACTGGGATTACAAGTATGTGCCACCGCGCCCGCTCAGAACATGCTGCTTTTTTTTTTTTTTTTTTTTTTTTTTGCGGTACTGGCGATGAAACCTGGGGGCATTCTACCTCCAAGCTACAGCCCCAGTCCTATTTTTTATTCTTTATTTTGAAACAGGGTCTCACTAAGTTGCGGAGTGCCTCACTAGGTAGCTGAGGCTGGCCGTGAACCCAGATCCTCTGGTCTCAACCTCCCAAATGCTGGGATTACAAGCGTGTGACACCATGCCTGGCTCCCATTCATCTTCTTTAGAAATGTAATTGATCTGTGCTTCCCCATGCACTGTTCAGCAAGTACTTGCAGCTGAAAGTCTCTACTGATCACCCACAGCTGTGCAAGACCAGCTTCAGAGAGGATGTGGGAAAGTCACTTACACTGAGGGTAGAAAATACTCTCAATATAATTAATTGAGTGGTTATAGACAGTAGAAGATGTTCATTTTGCCAAGAGCTAGACCAATTTATATTCTGATGCTATGAAAGGAGTCCTATGTAGAAATCTGAGTGAAATGGTGTCCTAATTCTATGAATGTTCTAGCACCCCTCAGTGATTACCACCGCAAGTCACAAGTGATGAGTCCCAGCAGTTTTGGCACCCAGGTCATTTAATGTTACCTACACACATGAGGACTTCCCTCCTGGCTCAGGTGGGCCCAGGCTGCACCAGTTTGCCACCCCCCCCCCTTGGACTGAGGATTGAACCCTGGGACATTTACCTTCAAGCTACAACCCACAGCCATTTAGTTTACTTATTTTTTTTATTTTGAAACTGGGTCTTGTTAAGTTGCTTAGGGTCTCACTATATTGCTGAGGCCAGCCTCAAACCTACTATCTTCCTGTCTTAGCCTCCAAAGTACTGGGATTACAGGCATGTACCAGGATGCCTGCCTCCTCGAACTGAGCATGTCAGCCTTCCTAAAGCTTCCATCTGCTTTGTCTCAGCTTCTATTTCCTTCTAAAATAAATGGCTGGAAGCACTGGGCTGTTCTATCATTGATTTTGGCGTTCTTGTCTCCCTCCTTTTGAATCTTTTTTGTCCCACATTATTCCATCTTCTGTCACCTTCAGATGTGGAAGTCTGTAGTGGGGCATGATGTATCTGTTTCCGTGGAGACCCAGGGTGATGACTGGGACACAGACCCTGACTTTGTGGTGAGTATGGAAGTAGCTTTGCTTGGACAGCGAGGAGGGTGTGGGTGAAGGACATTGGGCCGCTCTGTGACCTTTGAGGAGGCTCAGGAAAGGACCACCTGAGACTGAGATAGTCTTCAGGGCGGAATGGATCCACAAGACTGTTGGCTGTCATGAGTGGGGCATGCATGATGGCTGGTGTTGAGGATAGAAGGAGATAAGTGTGAGTGAGTGTGCCTGTGATTGATGGGCCATGCAGGCTATGCTGAAGTTGAGGAGCCGGTAAACCTGGGCCTCCTTTGGCCTATGATCTAGATTTGGGGCTGGACATGCGTGATTGGGGTGAATTGAGATGTTGTAGGAGACCTCAAGGGGACCGTGTAAAGGATGAAGAGTAGGAATAGAGGCTTCAGAAATCACTGGATGAATCTTTAATGAGGTAGGGTGGGAAAACATGGGCAGGAGGGTGAGTTAAGGCCCAGACTGAGGAAGGCAGCTGGTGTGGGGGACGTGGAGGGCATTGGTGTGAGTTTCTGGAGCCCTTTCTGCATCGCACGTTTCTTGCCCGCACTTACTGTTGGGTGCTGTCTTTTGCAGAATGACATCTCTGAGAAGGAGCAACGCTGGGGAGCCAAGACCATCGAGGGCTCTGGACGCACAGAGCACATCAAGTAGGTGCCAGAAGGACTGGCGAGGGGAAGAGCCCAAAGTAAACTCGGACACTCAGGGGAGACACGGAAGGGAAAAAGAAGGGAGCACCCGTCTGGGTTTTTGTTGTTGTTGCTTATTTTTGTTTGTGTGGTACTGAGGATTAAATGCAGAGCCTCGCACATGGCTAGGCAAGTGATATACCACTGGGCTACACCCACAGCCCTTTTCTAAAACTTTTATTTTGAGACAGACCCTCACTAAATGGCTCAGGTGGCCTGGAGCTTGCGATCCTCCTATCTCAGCCTCCCTAGTAACAGGGATTATAGGCATGCGCCACCACTCCTGGCTTATGTCTGTGTATCTTTATATTTGGTTTTATCTAGAGTCTGTCTTTGTATGTCCCTATGTGTGCCATCATGTATCTTCATTTCATGTCTTTCCTCTTGTCCCCCTAACCCTATTATCTGTCTTTGATATCTAACACTCCTACAGTTTCCCAGGGAGTCTATTGTATTAACTGCCTCCCTTCCTTCAGTCAGGCATTAGGGGTTGAGAGATGAAGTGGCTCAGCTGGGCATGGTGGTGCACACTTGTAATCCCAGTACTTGGAAGGCTGAGACAGGAGGATCGCAGGTTCACAGTTAGCCTCAGTTACTTAGTGAGGCCCTCGGCAACTTAGTGAAACCCTGTTTCAAATTAAAGAATAAAAAATAGGGCTGGGGGAGCCAGGTGTGGTGGCAAATGCTTGTAATCCAGTACTTGGGAGGCTGAGAGGGGAGGATTAGGGTTCGAGACCAGTCTCAGCTACTTAGTGAGACCCTCCACAACTTAGTGAGACCCTGTTTCAAAATAAAGAATAGAACCCGGTGTGGTGGCGCACGCTTGTAATCTCAGTACTTGGGAGGGTGAGACAGGAGGATCACAGGTTTGCAGCCAGCCTCAGCAACTTTTTTTTTAATTGGCGCATTGTAATCATATAGCTTTCTTAGATACAAGCTGATAAAGGCATACATGCACACCTTTCGCATTTAACCCTTCCCCAATTCCCGCCCCACTCCCTTGCCCTCCCTCCTTCTCAAGTTCAGTTTAGTGATAGACTTTGATATGTTTGTGAAAGTACTTTATATGCATTAGGGTGTTCCCCCCTTCCCCCATCACCTAGCCTCAGCAACTTAGTGAGGCCATCTGTAACTCAGAGAGACCCTGTTTCAAAATAAAAGAATAAGATAGGGCTGGAGGTGTGGCTCAGAGGTAGAATGCCCCTGGGTTCCATCCCCAGTACCACAAAAAAAAAAGAAAGAAAGAAAGAAAGAAAGAAAGAAAGAAAGAAAGAAAGAAAGAAAGAAAACAATCAAAATAAAGAATAAAAAATAGGACTGAGGGTGTATCTCAGAGATAGAATGCCCCTGGGTTCAATCTCCAGTACCACACACAAAAAAAAAGAGACAAGAAGTGGCTCAATTGCTGAGGTTGCATCTGTTATCTGTTTACCTTGCTGGGCGTGGCGTGGCACATCCTTTGTCTCTTGATCCTCCATGTAGCTATCACCCATCTAGTCCTTCATATAAATATAAAGGTATTCTTAGAATATAGGGCTTCAAGTTGGGCATCATCACCCAGCTGGTAGCGTACACTTGTACCCAGTACTTGGGAGGCTGAGACAGGAGGATCCAGGTTCGCGGCCAGCCTCACCTACTTAGTGAGGCCCTCCACAACTGAGTGAGACTCTGTTTCAAAAATAAAGAATAGAGCCGGGCGTGGTGGCGCACGCTTGTAATCCCAGCATTCGGGAGGCTGAGACCAGAGGATCCGGGTTCGAGGCCAGCCTCAGCTACCTAGTGAGGCACTCTGCAACTTAGTGAGACCTGGTTTCAAATTAAAGAATAAAGAATAGGACTGGGAGTGTAGCTTGGAGGTAGAATGCCCCTCGGTTCGATCCCCAGGACCACCAAAAAAAAAAAAAAAACGACTCTAGGGCTTCAGATGGGCTAAGAAGGATTTGGTGAAAGGTCAGTGTGAGAAACTCAGAGTAAATGCTGTAGAGAGGACAATCAGCTCCCATGCATGGTCCAAACAACTTATAGTACACATCTGTACTTGGCTACTTGACAGAGGTTGGAAGCCACTAATGGTAATGTGACACTTGGAAAACCTGATGATTAAAACTATTTTAGCAATGATGTTTAAGGATCTTTAAGATTATGGCCTAACCAGCCTCAGCTACCTAGTGAGGCACTCTGCAACTTAGTAAGACCCGGTTTCAAAATAAAGAATAAAAAATAGGGCTGGGGGTGTAGCTTGGAGGTAGAATGCCCCTGAGTTCAATCCCCAGTACCGCAAAAAAAAAAAAAAAAAAAAAAAAAAGATTATGGCCTAATATTCATTTTACTGGAAACAAACACACACCTTCTGATACTAGAATAGAGAAGGAACTTACTCACAGGCATATGCAGAGATTCCTGTGGGAAGTGTATGTATTTAGATTGGGAGATCTTCTCTATTCAAGGACTATTCAGGATCACCTAACCACCAGGACTGTCTGCTTTGGGTAGAATCAGAATGTCAACTACTGCCGGGCATGGTGGTACATACTTGTAATCCCAGTATTTGGGAGGCTGAAACAGGAGGATCTGGTTTCAAGGCCAGCCTCAACTACTTAGTGAGGTCTTCCACAACTTATTGAGACCCTGTTTCAAAATAAAGAAAAAAAATAGGACTGAGGGTGTAGCTCGGAGGTAGAATGCCGCTGTGTTCAATCCCCCGTACCAAAAAAAAAAAAGTCAACTACTAGTAGCACAGTAATCACAGTAAATAGTATAACAAGAGCAAAAATTAAAAGAACAACTATACACAAAATGGCACTGTTACAGTTTTAAGCTCCATTTTAATCCTTTCCCCGCCCACAATCTAATAGCAATGTTTTCTTGTTTTGTTTTTGTAGTACTGGGGGTTGAACCCCCAGGCATTCTACCTCTGAGCTATACCCCTATTTTATTTTCTTATTTTGAAGCAGAGTCTTGCTAAGTTGATGAGAGTCTCACTACCTATGGAGGCTGTCCACAAACATGTGATCCTTCTGTCTTAGCCTCCCAAATACTGGGATTATAGGCATGGGTAACCACACCCATCTGATGGTAATGTTTTAACCTCATTTTCTCCTAAGTTTTAAAAAGTGTCAGTAGGTGGAATGCCTAGCATGCACAGGGCCTAGGGTTCAATAGCTAGCACTGAAAAAAAAACCCCAGTGTATCAGTGGATGATCACATTGCACAGGCAACACACTAAGAAAACTGGGCACCTGTTGATGCAGCTGGAGGATATTCAGTACTATGCATGGTTGCTTAATCAGACATAAATGGTTACTGAGCTATAGTGAATATTATTCTTTAAAAAAAAAAAGGGCAATTCTGAAAACAGTTGAAGTGACAGAAGAAGAAGAAGAAGAAGAAGAAGAAGAAGAAGAAGAAGAAGAAGAAGAAAGAAAAGAAGAAGGAAAAGAACAGGATTTTTCAGGAAGCTTCTTTGATGCTTGCTCCCCTGTAGGCACATAGGTTCAAAATAGTCAAGGCCCCTTCCTTTTCTAAGTAAAGGCCATTGAGCCCTAGTATCCTTGGACCTATTAGGACGAGGGTACACCTTCTCTTGGTAGTTTTCTCCTCTCTGTGACTTCTCTTGCATGCTAGGTAGGAGTAGAACACTTTAAGGCTGATCCTATGGTCCCACGATCCCATGGAAAAAGCTTGCATTTGGATATTAGATAGATTTTAGATTCAATTCAGAGCCCTGCCACTACCAGCTATGTGTGAAGAGAGAGATGCAACCGTTTTGCATCTCATCTTATTTGTCAAATTGGATCAATAACAGCTACCTTGCAGATTTATAGTTAGAATTCAATGAGATAGCATATGTCAATGCCCCCTGCAATACTTGGCACTTCTTAGTAGTTTAATGTTATTTTTTTTCCCTCCTAATATAGGTTAGTTTAATCAGATTTTCTTCCTAAAAAACTAACGTAAACACGTAAACATGACAGCCTTCCTTCTTCCTAAGCGGTGTTTACCTGGGCTGCTATGATTCACAGCTCCACTGTATACATCACTTCCACTGGTATCCCCTGAAGTCAAACGATGGGGTGACTCTGCATAGTTCCTTGTCAACATAATTGGACCTATATCCAATAGAACAAATGTTGGAGATATTTCCACAAATGCTTACTCACCTCTTCCTCACCCAGGCTACCGAGGTATAAAAGCCTGGTCCCTGTTGGTAACAAGCCAGGTGGCCGTGGACCAGTCTCTTATCATACCTGATCCTCAGTTTTCCCATCTGCATCAAAAAGACCTCTAGAGGAGACTCCCATAGTCAGGGCCTAATCTCCCTGGTTCTCTCTGGCTAGCATGGGCTGATGGGAATCACCGAGGCCCTGGGGGTGAAGGGGCAGTTGAGGAGAACAGGAGCTGCTGAGCTGTGAAGACCAGAGCAGGAAAAGGAAGTGGCGGTTCAAAGTAACCTCACTACCTTCCCCCACACTACAGAGGTCCTTTTTAGGTCTGTCTTGAATAAATTTAGTTTATGAAGTGGTTTGGTGATTCAGAAAATAGCTCCAAAGATCCCTTCCATCTCACATCTATTATATGAAGAGACCACCTGATTTCCATGGGCGGCGGCCCTTCCCTCCCCCTCGCCACTCTTGCCCACTCCTTTTCCTTGGAGTTTTCCCCTGGACTGGTTAAGGATCCTTATTTCTCTAGGACAGGGCCTCTTAAACTGTCTCTGGGAAAGTGCCAGTGTTTCTGTCTGCTTGTTATCTTCAAATCCATCACAGACTGACACTTTTGTAAAACAAAATAAAATTGGGTTGCTGGAAAAAATAAAAGAAAAAAATGACATAGAAAACACAAATACAAGCCGGGCGTGGTGGTTCACGTTTGTAATCCCAGTAGACTGAGACCAGAGGATCCAGGTACATGACCAGTCTCAGCTACCTAGTGAGGCTCTCCACAATTTAGTGAGATACTGTTTCAAAATAAAGAATAAAAATAGGGCTGAGGGTATAGCTTTGAGGTAGAATGCCCCTGGGTTTAATCCTCAGTACGCAAAAAAAAAGAAAGAAAGAAAGAAAGAAAGAAAGAAAGAAAGAAAGAAAGAAAGAAAGAAAGAAAGAAAGAAAGAAAGAAAGAAAAGAAAACACACAAACACAAAGCAGGAGTGATGCATGCTTGTAATCCCAGCATTTGGGAGGCTGAGACTGGAGGATCTGGGTTCTCGGCGAGCCTCAGCTACCTAGTGAGGCACTCCACAACTTAGTGAGACCCTATTTCAAAATAAAGAATAAAAAGGGGCTGGGGGTGTAGCTTGGAGGTAGAATGCCCCTGAGTTCAATCCCCAGTACCGCAAAAAAATATATAAATAAATAAAAAATAAAAAATAAAAAAAATAAAGAATAAGCCGGGCATGGTGGCTCACACTTGTAATCCCAGCATTCGGGAGGCTGAGACCGGAGGATCCGGGTTCGGGGCCAGCCTCAGCTACCTAGTGAGGCACTCCGAAACTTAGTGAGACTCGGTTTCAAAATAAAGAATAAAAAAATAGGGCTGGGGTATAACTCGGAGGTAGAATGCCCCTGAGTTCAGTCCCCAGTACCGGAAACACACACACACACACACACACACACACACACACACACACACACACACACACAGCAGGGCATGGTGGTAATCTTAGTACTTGGGAGACTGAGACTGGAGGAAAACAGGTTCAAGGACAGTTTCTGCAATTTAGTGAGGCTCTCAAACAACCTATTGAGACCCTGTTTCCAAATAAGAAATAAAATCAGAGCCAGGTGTGGTGGCACACGCTTGTAATCCCAGTACTTGGGAAGCTGAGACAGGAGGATCTGGTTCTCGGCCAGCCTCAGCTACTTAGTGAGGCCCTCTGCAACTTAGTGAGACCCTGTTTCTTTTTTTTTTTTTTTTTTTGCGGTACTGGGGATTGAACTCAGGGGCATTCTACCTCCAAGCTATACCCTCAGCCCTATTTTTTATTCTTTATTTTGAAACCGAGTCTCACTAAGTTGCGGAGTGCCTCACTAGGTAGCTGAGGCTGGCCGCGAACCCGGATCCTCTGGTCTCAGCCTCCCGAATGCTGGGATTACAAGCATGTGCCACCACGCCCGGCCAGTGAGACCCTGTTTCAAAAATAAAGAATAAAAAATAGGTCTGGGGGTGTAGCTCGGAGGTAGAATGCCCCTGGGTTCAACCCCCAGTACTGCAAAAGAAAAAGAAAAGAAAAGAAAAAGAAAATCAGTTTGGAGATGTAGCTCAGAAGTAGAATGTTGCTGGGTTCAAGTCCCAGTACCCCACACACACCAAAAAAGAAAAAAGAAAAAAAGAAAGAAAGAAAAAGAAAAAGGAAAGAAAGAAAACACAAACACAATGTTTATTTATTTATTTATTTATTTATTTATTTATTTATTTTAGTGGTGCTGAGGATTGAACCCAAGGGCATTCCACCTCCGAGTAGCATTCCCAGCCTCATTTTTATTTTTTGTTTTGAAACCGGGTCTTACTAGGTTACTGAAAGTCATGCTACAGAGCTAAGGCAGTCCTTGAACGAAGGATCCTCCTGTCTCAGCCTCCCAGGCACTGGGATTACAGGCTTGCCTCACCATGCCTGGCTAATTTTTATTTTCTAAAAATTTTCAAGGTTCCAGCATTTGGGAGGCTGAGACCAGAGGATACAGGTTCACGGCCAGCCTCAGCTACCTAGTGAGGCACTCCGCAACTTAGTGAGACCCTGTTTAAAAAAAAAAGAAAGAATAAAAAAATAGGGCTGGGGATATAGCTCGGAAGTAGAATGCCCCTGAGTTCAATCCCCAGTACCACAAAAAATAAACAAACAAACAAAACAAAACAAAAACTTTCAAGGCCAGGTGTAGTGGCGTGTGCTTATAATACCAGTACTTGGGAGGCTAAGACAGGAGGATCACAGGTTGGAAAACGGCTCAGCAATTTAGTGGCTCACCTTCTGCAACTTAGTGAGACCCTGTTTCCAAATAAGAAATAAAATTGGAGCCGGGCGTGGTGGCACACACTTGTAATCCCAGCATTTGGGAGGCTGAGACTGGAGGATCCGGGTTTGCCGCCAGCCTCAGCTACCTAGTGAGGCACTCCACAACTTAGTGAGACCCTGTTTCAAAATAAAGAATAAAAAATAGGGCTAGGGGTGTAGCTCGGAGGTAGAATGCCCCTGAGTTCAATCCCCAGTACCGAAAAAATAAAATAAAATCGGGCTGGGGGTGTAGCTCAGGGATAGAATGCCCCTAGCTTCAATCACCTTTCACTGTGGAAGAGAAATGGTTGGGCTCATAGACTGCACTTTGAGCAGCACAGCCCTGGACTAGGCTTGCAGTGCTTCCTGAAACTGTCTGGCCTTTAGGTTACATCCTCACTGAGTGAGAACCATAACCATGGGTACCTGTCTCGGTGGACCTGTCTACTTTCTTGCACCCTGACATTTTATACAAAGTAGAAATGAAGAATGATGTAGTGCCAAGAGTACTGAAGATTCTGATGATCTGGGGACTGGTCCCGGCTCCTCTACAGAAGGGCCCAGGGTGGTGAAGAGAATTATTTGGCCACCCTATTTCTCCAGTGACTCAGAATAATAGTACCTGCCCTGTTTGCATCACAGGGTACTGTGCAGAGCCATGGGTATAAGATAAAAATAATGGCAAACTTTATTAAGCTGTCACATGTCATACAAAGTACTAAGTGTTAAAAAAAAAAAAAAAAACATATCCCGATTTCACAGAAAAATGAACAGCAATTTTTGATGTTTAGTAATTAGTCTAAGGACACATGACTAATAATTCGAATTTAGCTCAGTCTGACTCCTTGACTTTTTTTTTCTTTCTTTCCCTCTCTCTCTCTCTCTCTCTCTCTCTCTCTCTCTCTCTCTCTCTTTCTTTCTTTCTGGCATGGTAGTGCACATCTGTAATCCCTGTACTTGGGAGGCTGAAATTGAAAGATTGAAGGTTGGCTGCCAGCCCGAGCTACTTAGTGAGGCCCTCTGCAACTTACTGAGACCCTGTTTCAAAATAATGAATAAAAAAATAGGTCTTGAGTGGGGCTTGGAGATAGAATGCCCCTGGCTTCAATTCCCAGTTTTAAAGAAAAAAAAAATATTATGATTAGTGCTTTTGTGTCTGAGAAATTTTTTATTCTTTAGTTTAAAACAGGGTCTCACTAAGTTGTGGAGTGCCTCACTAGGTAGCTGAGGCTGGCTGAGAACCCGTATTCTCTGGTCTCAGCCTCCCGAATGCTGGGATTACAAGCGTGCACCACCACGCGCAGCCTGCACTCCTGTTTTTTTGTTTGTTTGTTTGTTTGTTTGTTTGGTACTGGGGATTGAACTCAGGGGCCTTCTACCTTCGAGCTATACCCCCAGCCCTATTTTTTATTCTTTATTTTGAAACCGGGTCTCACTAAGTTGCGGAGGGCCTCACTAAATAGCTGAGGCTGGCCGCGAACCTGGATCCTCCGGTCTTAGCCTCCCAAATGCTGGGATTACAAGCGTGCGCCACCATGCCCGGCTCCTGTTTTTTAAAAAGAAACAAAACCTTTTCTTATTCTAGGACATTATAGTCCTACACACATTTATTTTATTTTATTTTATTTTTTAGGAACTGAGGGTTGAATCCAGAGGCATTCTACCTCCGAGCTACATCTCCAGTCCTATTTTTTATTCTTTAGTTTGAAACAAGGTCTCACTAAGTTACAGAGGGTCTCACTAAGTAGCTGAGACTGGTCATGAACCTGCAATCCTCCTGTCTCAGCCTCCCAAGTGTGCACCACCATGCCAGGCTTTTGAAAGTGTTTTTCGGTGCTGAAGTCTTACACATATTTTTTAAAACTTATCCAAGTCGGGCGTGGTGTAATTCCAGTACCTGGGAGGCTGAGACAGAAGGATCTGGCTTCTCAGCCAGCCTCAGCTACTTTGTGAGGCCCTCCGCAACTTAGTGACACCCCGTTTCAAAAATAAAGAATAAAAAAATAGGGTTGGGGGTTGTAGCTCAGAGGTAGAATGCCCCTGGGTTCAATCCCCAGTACCGCACCAAAAAACAAAAACAAAAACAAAAAAACCCACTTATCCAAAAATATTTCATGTGACTATAACTAATATTTATTTTTAATTTTCAATTTCCAAATGTTCATGACTAGTATGTAGAAACACAATTGATTTTGATAAAGTTACCCTGTATTCTGTGGTCTTGCCAAATACACTTAATAGTTTTAGTAGATCTTTTTTTGTGTGTGGGGGGTACTGGGGATTGAAAGGGGCATTCTACCTCCAAGCTACACCCCCAGTCCTATTTTTATTCTTTATTTTGAAACACTAAGTTGCAGAAGGCCTCACTAAGTAGCTGAGGCTAGTCCTGGAACTCGGATCCTCCAGTCTCAGCCTCCTAAGTACTGGGATTACAAGCTTGCACTACCATGCCCGGCTTTTAGATTTTTTCATGTGTGTATTCTTTAGAATTTTCCAGATACATGATCATGTCCTATAAATGAATTTCTTATACTCAGAATCACTCTCCTTTGTGTGCTTTTTTTTTTTTCAGTACTGAGAATTGAACCCAGGATGATCCTTCCAATTCTGAACCACACCTCCCCAGTCCTATTTAATTTGTGTGTGTGTGTGTGTGTGTGTGTGTGTGTGTGTGTTACTGGGGATGGGACCCAGGGAAATTCTACCTCCAAGTTACACCCCCAGCCCTATTTTTTATTCTTTATTTTCCTTATTTTGGGAACAGGGTCTTTCTAAGTTGCAGAGGGCCTAAGTAGTTGAGGCTGGCCATGAACCTGTGATCCTCCTGTCTCAGCCTCCCAACTACTGGGATTACAAGTATGCGCCACCATGCCCAGCTTTAATTTTTTTATTTTGAAACAGGCTCTCACTAAGTTGCTGAGGGCCTCACTAAGTTGCTGAGGCTGGCCTCCAACCTGCTATCTTTCTGTCTCAGCCTCCCAAATACTGGGATTACAGATGTGTGCCACCACACCTGGCTACATTTGTGCTTCTAGTTTTGTAATTAAACCCCAAAGCCCTGTCCTTTTTCTCAGTTCATCTCAGAGGTCTTGAATTTTGCTTAGTTCTCATAAACTGCATTACTTTATTAATCCAAAGCATCTGAAAACTTAAAACAGACATCTGAGAGCTAATATGTCAAAAGTTTCTTAGGTATATTAAGCACATTGAATTATAACTTTTTGTTTTCCTCTCTATCTCTTTTACTTGACCACCATTTCCATACATGAATCATCTTTCTGTCCTTAAAGAATAACTGTGCCTAGCCGGGCGTGGTGGCGCACGCTTGTAATCCCAGAATTTGGGAGGCTGAGACCGGAGGATCTGGGTTCAAGGCCAACCTCAGCTACCTAGTGAGGCACTCCACAACTTAGAGAGAACCTGTTTCAAAATAAAGAATAAAAAATAGGGCTGGGGGT
>PVLC010042771.1:0-12693 GCA_004027655.1 Graphiurus murinus | reverse complement strand
AGGCACATGGATTGTGAAGTCAGGGCCCAGAGCTGGGCTTCCTCTGGACGTCAGCCTCTCTGATATTTGGCCAGGAAGATGATTTGCAGCTAAAGAAGAAACTGTAACCAACAGCCAGATGAATAAAACTTTCCCATTGGTGTCTAGCAGAAGTCTATACTTTAATTAACTAATTAACTAACTAATTTATTTATTTATTTATGTAGTGCTGGGAATTGAACCCAGGGGCATTTTACCCCCAAGCTATACCCCTAGCCCTATTTTTATTTCTTTTTTTTTTTTTTAATTTTGTAACAGTATCTCACTAAGTTTACTAAGGCTGGCTTTGAACCTGTGACCCTTGGATCAGTTTCAGCTCCCCAAGTACTGGGACGGCAGGTGAAGGCAACATGACAGCAAGCCAGCGATCTGCGAGGTCATGGCCTGCCTTGCTCTCTGTGGGACTTTACTTTGGCTGCCCACCTAGAAGTTCAACAGCATACTCCTTCTACCTTAATCTTATAACACCCCTGTGAGGAGAGCAATGTAGTCTATTAAACAAAAAAACCAAAAAAAAACTAACTAAAAACAAAAAGCCTTTTGTATGTTCTGCTGGATAGGAATGGAGCTCGGCTGCCTATGTTGTTTCAGAGCGGTGCTAAATGTCCAAGACCAATTTTCCCTCTGGTTCCATTTAAGCGGGCTATGCCAAGGAGGCTCCCGTTCATTCCAATGACGAAGGGCTTGTCATGAGCCCCGACCTTTCGGCTGTGGGGGGTCCCAAAGCCTTTGGCCTGCGAGATCCAGGTAACGGGTGTCCCTGGTGTATTCATGGAGAAAGTGTAATTAAATTTCTGTCAGGCTCGATGAGATTTATCACCTGCCCAGCAAAGAAACGATTTTGGGGTTGGGAAGGGGCTACAGACCCCTTTGATGAGCTCAGCGGGGGTGGGGAGGTACGCCAAGAAGCCCAACAGCAAGCCCGTGGAGCAGAAGGGTCGCTCTGTGGGCACAAGCCAGAACACTTTCCGGCTGTGGCAGTGGTGGGCTAGACCCAGAGACAGGGTCAGGACAGCTGGGGTGTTTGCATGAAACCCCAGAGGGACCCGTGTCCCCTCAGCTCCTTCTCGTCTTTCCTCTCATTGCCAACGCGCTGTTGACAATGACAGCGCTGGGTGGATCAGTGCCAGTTCTCTGGTGGATGTCAGCAGCTTGGGTTTTTGCTCTTCTTCTCCAGAATTCTCACTACTGCTTACCTACGGGGCTTAGACCCCGCGCACTGAGACGCAGAGTGTATCTGGGCGTCTTGCGTGTAGAGCTACAGAGGTACCTCATTAAATTGTAGTCCTGGCTTCCTAACAAACTTCTTTTTTTTTCCAGTACTGGGGACTGAACTCAGGGGCATTCTACCTCCGAGCTACATCCCCAACCCTATTTTTTATTCTTTATTTTGAAACAAGGTCTCACTAAGTTGTGGAGTGCCTCACTAGGTAGCTGAGGCTGGCCGCGAACCCGGATCCTCTGGTCTCAGCCTCCCAAATGCTGGGATTACAAGTGTGCGCCACCACGCCCGGCTCCTAACAAACTTCTAAAGCTCATCATATTAGTATTCGCCATACCAGCAAATTTATCCCATCAAGATTACGATTCCTAGTTTTCATCTTATTAAAGATTCTGAAAAATAACTTCTTAGAATAGTTTGGGCAAAGCACTAAAGGTGAAGAGAGAAGAGAATCTGTAAAAGGAGCATGGGCCTAACTCGTGGATTAGAGTGACTCAATTATCACAAAGAACGATGAATCGCCCACGTTCTCTTGGCTCTACTGTCTTTCTTTGCCTGTCATTTAGGTAGCTGGCTAGCCCAGAATTTCATCTCTCAGTGGGTGAGCCTGAAGGTGGGGAAGGCAAGGAAAGAAAGACAACAACAACAGAGATGCTAAGTTCTTCTCTGATGATCTCTATCATTCATTCATTCATTCACTCATTCATGCATGCGTGTGTGCGTGTGTGTGCGTGTGTGTGTGTGTAACTGGGGATTGAACTCAGAGGTAGGATACAGGCATTCTACCTCCAAGCTACACCCCCAGCCCTTTTTAGTTTTTGTTTTTAAACAGGGTCTCACTAGGTTGCTGAGAGTCTTGCCACGTGCTGAGGCTGTTTTTGAACCTGTGATCCTCCTGTCTCAGCCTCCCAAGTACTGGGATGACAGGTGTGCACCACCACGCCCAGCAGAGCTGTAACTTCTTAAAAATCTCAGATATTACCGAAATGCATAGATGTGACTCAGAGATATACAAGAATTAGGAAAGGGCGGGAGTCCTTCAAATGTTATCATTTATTTCAGGTTCAGAAATACAGCTTCACATTTTCACAATAGGTACATGGGACCTTTGAGAATGATACAGGCTTTAGAAATTTGCTTCAGAAATTCCATTCGCAGAGTCCATATCTCAGCAAAGTGCCAAGAAGACGGTGGAACTCATTCTGGCTTAGAGCAACTAAAGCATCAACAGAGAAGAGACGACTTTGCTTGTGTAGACTCCTTGGTAAAACAGCCAAAGAGGAATTCGATTCAGAGAAGGGAGAGAAAAAGGAACAGAGACAAGCAAGCGAAACAAATTCTGTACACAGGAAACAGAACACAAACCACGCTAATAGCGGTGGCACTTCAGGGTGCGAGAAAATATTTTTACAGATTGGCAGCAGTCAATGCAAGAAGGGGAGAGTCATTTTCATCACAATCGGAAAAACAAACAAACAAACAAACATTAGGAGCAAAGTTCAAGGAATTTAAGGGTAGAGATGAATAAGAAACTAATGCCTTGAGCTGAGCCACATATGAAATCCTCAACCAGAGAGGTGAGAAGTCTCACCCGTACACCAGTATTGAGTTTCCTCTCTCTTGCTTTCTCCCATACAGTCTTCTAGAGAGGCACATGCACACACGCACAAACACACACATACACACACACACACACACACACACACACACACAAATAGCAACACATATACTACATTCGAAAATAGTCTTAGAGTGCCACACACAGCATCATGTAATGTTAAACACACCAACTAGACCGAACAGCTGAGACGACCTCAAAGACACGGAGGAGCTCTCTAGGAAGTTTGGAGTGACCCAGTGGATGCCCACTGTCTCTCTAAATCCCCCGGCTGCATTCCCATCAACTCTGAGCTCACGGCTAGTCTTGCTCTGTGGGAAACGGCCCAACACTGATGGCTTGAGTCTCACGCGCCATCCTCTTGCACTGAGATCAACTGGGATCAACCAACAGTTCAGAGACCTACTCCTCTCCACGGTAAGGAGATTCCTGTTGATATCAAATAATGACATCATTTGCCAAAGGAAAAATGTGTCCCTGAAAAGTGGATAATCTACCTCCAAGGAATTCAGTAACCTCTCCCCTGCATTTTCAGCAATACTGCTCAGAAAAACCCACTTTTATTATGTTGCTGAATATAATATCTCTGGCTTTTTTTTTTTTTTTTACACTGTAAAGACTGTATAGAGTAACTTAACATTTTAGAATTCGGCTCAGCAATCCAAAAATAATTTATGATTCTAGCTAGAGATCTTAAAGGAAGATGTCCAGGACTTACAGTTCTTATCAAATGACACGGTCCAGGTCATTCCTTGTCAGTAGTGCCCTGGCATTAATCAGGGACGCGGGTGGATATTACCTTGTCATGCCATGAACTTTGTGCCTCTCATAATGAATACAACTAAGGTTGGGACATTTTTATCCCTCCTGTACGTTATGAGAAATGAACCACTGTTCCCATGTGCTGTGGCAGATCCTCCAAAGTTCCCTCTCGGATTAGCATAGTTTAGCATAGTTTACAAAATATATTCATAACCACACACACTAAGCACATGTTTACATAGATATTTACACCCATACATATACATACATACATATATACACAATGCACATACAACCGCATTCATACTTGTGGCACTTTTTTTTTGACAAGTGCTTTTAAATCTACTTATCTCAAGGGACACAGAATACATGTACTTATGGAAAAAATTTACTCTGTATATGCTTTCTACAAAGAGACACATGCATAGGAAATATGTTTGTACCCAGAAAACATCAATGTGTATCACATACTGGTATCAGGTCCCATTTCATATTCGAGAATTATGGCTACAGTCGATACTGAAAAGTCACAAAATTAATCTATGTGACTACTTTTTAATTCTAAAGTCAGAAGGCTTATAGTTATATCGTAGGAACTGGTTTGATTATGTTCTGGAATAGAATGAGCTTATATCTCAACAAAGAGCAAATTTGCTAATAAACAGACCCTACTCCTCTCCGACACAATAAAACACAGCTGGACACAATGCCCCGGATGGTGTTCTCGGGGGATAACTTTTGGAAATGCAGTACGCCTGTTCTAGATCGATGCTATTTTCATAATCTGTCCAAAATTGAGTAAATGGTAATTCCAATTAGTCCCTGTGCATGCAAGATTTAGCACGTGACAACACAACGAGATTTACCTACCAAATAAACACATACTGTTTATTTTTTCAAATCCTATGAACACTGATTTTACTTATTTATTTATTATGCTAGACAAGATGGAGCTACATCGATTGTGTTGAAAGCATCAGAGCAATCTGTTAAGAAGCAGTTACTCGACCAATTAGACACGGACTGGGACTCGGCAGGCGAGGCGGAGACAGGAGGGTGGTGAGTTCAAGGCCAGCCTCAGCAACTTACCGAGACCCTTGGCCATTTAGTGAGACCCTGTTTCAAAATACAAAAAGTAAAATAGGGCTGGGTGTGTAGCTCAGCGATAGAATGACCCTGGGTACAATCCCCAGTACAAAATAATAATAATAATAATAATAATAATAATAATAATAATAATAATAATAATAAAAGGAAGACTGGAATGGGAAACAGCCTCTTGAACCCCATTCCCAAGGTGCACGCTGCACCTCAAACTCCACCCATCCCAGAGTTTCAGCCATCGCTTGGTCGCCAGCTTCTGCCAGCAGGATGCAATCCCTGACAGAACATGGCCGCAGCAGGCTGAAAACGTCCTCACATGTGATGGCTGAAATTCCAGGGAGACTGGATTCTATTAGACGTCACTTAGGAGTAAAAAAGAACAAACACGTACCCACAGAGGGAGACAGCAGGACAGAGCATCTGTGGGACTATAAAAGCCAAAGATACAAATGCCATTGTTTATGACTGCCCCAGATCAGTGGAAAGAGACTTGGAAAAAAAAAAAAATCTCCAATTTTCTTTGACATGGTTTGTGCTGATCTGAGAACACACTAGTGGTTGTCTGTAATATTTTCCTCTAACAGAGGGAAATTTTTGAAAGACAGCAAAACACAAAACCACAGTTAGCACAAAGCCAAGCCCTGAAGTATATAATTCGTTAGCTGCCTATTTCAGAGATTTCACAGGAAGGAGCAAAGGGACTCCTAAAGGGAGAGAGTTTTAGGAAGAGCTCACTACACATGCAGACGATTTATTTGATTAGATATGTATATATATATATATTTACTTAACATTTTTCCATAGATCTAGGACACCGTTTTTAACATATGATCTGTATGTTAAATACTGGTTCCACTTACAAAGAGCTAATATTTCTTTTCCAAAGAGAAAAGAATAAGAAACGGGAGGACAAAGGACGGTAATCATCTTTTTACAATCATTTGTAGCTTAAAGAGTCTAAATGCCCTTTTTGTAAATCTTGCGTTCTCTGAGTTTTGCCAAGTGTACGTCAGCTAGCCGTAACCCTTGAGCGTACATTCAATACTGTGCCATTCAAACTTGGCAAGTCCGTTTTTTTAATAATGGTTAAAGGTTTTTCCCTTCCTCCTTTATGGGTATCTGCTTTGGGTATACACTGCACAGGAAATTAAAGTCAACATACAAATCATGCTTGCCGCTTTCAAAGGGAGACATTTCAGTTAGTAAAACCTGATTTACTTCTGTAGAATATGAAATAATGCCACGGGGACGCCACGAGTCAGTGAATTCTTTCCCTGCTGTCTGGGAACAGTTAGCAGACAGAATTCCACTCCCCTCTGGCTATTTCCTACACGTTAATCATCTGGATGTAGGTAGTTCAAAACCTAGCCTGGAGACTGAACTATTAACCCCAGGCTAAACTTCTTGTATCAATCGTAGAAACTGCATATTTGCTTGGGATCTTGGCGTCCCAATACCATTTTCCGGGCTGGATAGTGGACCCGAAGTAGAACATCTGTAGAAGTGTGATCTCTGTCTTAGAACACAGCATCTCTGAACGACTTCTTCCACCCCAGGTACCAACCTTTCAATGTGATTGTCTCGTAGTAAGCCTCGGGATTTATTACGAAAGCCTAGAATGGCTAGACCCGCGAGACCTGTCTTCAAGGTCTTCTTACATGATTGTTTATGTGGAAATAATCTAGCAGAATTACCTATGAGTATGGCAAGACATTTCTTTTTGGCCCAACCAAAATAATAACAATAAGCTGGAGTTAGTATCAAAATATACTGAGCCAAGCCAAAAATGAGACCGACTGGAAAAATGTCCACGTCATTCTTCACTGGAACCTACTGGGAGGTGAATATATTATCTTTCCAGACACCGTGATGTTTCTGCTTGAATTGGAAAACTAGCCAAATCTATCGACCCTTAAATGAGCTCTGACTTGCCGCTGAATATACTTCGGGTATGAATCGAAACACACTGGCATGAGGCAGAGTTCTCTAGAGCAAACGTGTAGGTGTTTCCTTCGCCAACTATGCGGTGCTCCTGCAAAAGTTCTATTCTCAAGGAATCCTCATTTTTGAAGATCGCTTCCTTGCAGTCTCATGAAACAAAGAAGGGGCGCCCCACACGTGATTATGAGCTAGGCAGGGGCTTGAATCCTACACAACAGAATGTGGGAAAAGAAATATATATGGCTTAGTTCTAAGCTCACCCGTCTCACATCTGCTCAGGGTTTTAGTTAATGAGCTACCTGGTAGACAGGCTGGACAAGTTGTCCAAGGGCAATTTCAAATCTATGCTAAGGGTAGGCATATGGTCCCGAAGTTTAGGGCTGCTATGGAAACCTACGTGGTGCAGGGCGACACAGAAGGCGTCTGCAGGTCACAGCGTGATAGAAGCGGACCTCAAGGGTTTGACGTCCATGAGCGACGGAGATGAGTGACGGACACCTTAGTAAAACTGGCTACTTGCCTACTGATGTCCACACAAGTGACTACTCATGACTGACTGCGACGGCTAGCGGACATGTTGCTTTCGCATGATGGTTAGGGATTAAACTGCCACGGCAGGCACTTCGTTTAGTCTAACAGGGAGGACTCTAGTGGACGGATTATAGTGGGACGAGTTGGTGATGGGGGTGGTCTCCGGCTAGAAAGAGAGAGAGAGAGAAAGAGACAGGTAAAGAAACAGGCAGAATAGTAGAGCGCCGTCCCCAAAGACACAGAGAAAGGCAATCCATGCACATGCTCATGCAAGGCAGGCCATGACGTAGACAGCATTAACCTTCCATTCGCCCAGCAGTGTTCGATGGGAATTAGATACCTTTCCACAAGCAAATCTTTCTCGAAACCAAAGCCATGCCTTCTACTACTACTAAAGACACAAAATCATTTGCAAGCCATCTGAAATACACTGCAGGCATCTCTGCCGGTAGAGGAGAATGATTACGTGGATTGAGCCATGGATTATACCAGCTCTGCGAGCGAACCGGGTATTCTAACTCTCGCATAGTGATGGTTGGTGAAGTTTTGTCTCTATATAATAGAAATCTCCTCCTCTTTCTCTGTCGGAATGTTTGCTACCACTTCTGCTTTGCCTTTGGCGTTAATCTTTCTCCATTCCATTCAATGTTTTGTTTCTAATTTGTGGGCCACTAGGAAATCAGAAAATCCAGGCTTTTAGAGGTCTCTATAATAAGGACAGATTGGTTCAGCATGAGTCCCCAAGCAAACCTCCTGGGCTCGGGCTCCTGCCTGCGGGCTGGGAGGTTTTATTGGGGGTTGCGGGAATGTTGGTCGCTTTCTGATCGGCAATGGTGTTTCTGAGAGTGGAGTGTACTGAATAGCACATACTACAGAATTTCACTACTGCCGTGCTTTAGGACTGCAATATTTTCAAGCAATGTTATTTTATTCCCTGAATCCTACATTTATTTCGTAAATGTACTAATGAATTTGTATATGTACTTCATATGTAGTACTTTGGGAGTAACTTTTATACCCCCTGAAATTCAACATATTGTACAAATTAAAGCCTTTCCTTTTTTTGGGGGGGGGTAACTAGGGATGGAACCCAGGGACATTCTACCTCTGAGCTACGGCCCCAGCCCTATTTAAAAATTTTTTTTTTTGGAAACAGGGTCTCACTAAGTTGCCGAGGCTGGTCTCAAGCTGGAGATCCTCCTGTCTCAGCCTTCCAAGTACTGGGATTACAGACATGTGCCACTACACCCAGCTGAAACTTTTCTTTTTGATAAAACTCTCTGCGGTTGATTTTTTCCCCCCCAAATGTCCCTCCTGGAATTGTCCTGTCATTGGCTTTTCTTCTGTTTAAGAAACACTAAATTGGTCAAACCAAATGTCCATTCTCAGGTACAAAGAAGTGAAGTTAGAAAAGTCTGAAGAAAAGAATTATAAAATGCTGTTTAAAAATTATATCCCTGTTGCCTAGTAGTTAGAATTGGCAGCTATCTCTGCCCTAGCCCAGGCTTACTTCTCTATCAGGTAACAGAAAAACAAAAATCACAAAGCCATAAAATAAAATGAGATGGTCAAGGAAAAACCAAGGTGAAAGAGATAATATTGATTAGTAGAGAAAATGCTAACTATTTATGCACCCACTCAGATATTGGTAAAGCTCCTTCTGCCTCCCATACCCGAAACATGTCTAAGAGGCCACACAACAACTCATCCCTGCAAAGGGGCATGCCAATTTAATGTCCTATACTACTTTCATTATTTAAAAGGCACTCAATTTTTAATTTATTTTAATTAATTATTTTTGGGGGGCACTGGAGGTTGAACCCAAGGTTGTTTCACCTCCAAGCTTTACCCTCAGCTATAAAATAAAACCAGATGGTCAAGGAAAATCAAAGTGAAAGAGATGATACTGATTAGTAGAGAAAATGCTAACTACTTATTTTATTTTTTGAAACAGGGTCTTGCTAAGTTGCTCAGGCTGGTCTCGAACCTATAATCCCCCTGTTTCAGTCTCCCAAGTACTGGGATTACAGGTGTGAGCCACCATGTCTGGCTGGCGCTCAATTTTTACAGTGTGCTTAAAGATACTTTATAGGTATAGCAAAGACCTAAATCAATCAATATTAGTTGTTTAATCTAGTAAACAAGTCCTCTTCCTGCAGGAAGCCACTGTGATCACCTGGGCTGGAACTCAGAGGCATTCTTCCTCTGAACTACACCTCCATCTCTTTTTATTATTATTATTTTTTATTTTGAAACAGGGTCTCACTAAGTCGCTGAGAGTCTTGCTAAATTGCTGAGACTGTTCTTGAACCTGCGATCCTCCTGTCTCAGCCTCTCAAATACTGGGATGACAGACTTGCAGCACCATGCCCAGCTTCCTTCTTACTGATGAGCATAGCTTCCTTTTTACTTATGCACCTGCTCTCTTGCCAGTATTTTGTTCACTGTTGCTGGGAATGGACATACTTGCTTAACTCAGGTCTCCTTAGTTGGTTTCACGTGGTGCTAAATGCAGTTACTTCTCAATACCCTTTGCTCATTCTTCCAGACTCAGCGAAGCTTTCCCTGTCCTGGGGGGTAGCTACTTCATGGCATCTCAACAGACCTTGATTATTAATAATCACACTGACTTCTGATTAGGTGTAGAAGCTGATCTTCACTGATTAGACGTGACCTGTCTCTCCCTCATCCCCATGCCCCTGAAAGGTTGAGCTTACCGCTTGTCATCCAGCCAACAAATGTTTGATGACCGAATAAATGAAAGTTAGCCCTGGCAAGTAAGAAATGACTTAGGTATGCTTATGACATTCATCGGTCTTACAAACAAAACAGAAGTAATATATAGGACTGAGACATTTGGAATTTTGCCTGTAAAGTATTTGACTGCTCAATTCCTTAGGAAGCCTTTGGAGTAAGTAGTAATTAGTAGGAGCCCATGCCCTCATGGAATTGGACAAATAATCAGGGAATCTACGGGGATGTACTCTCCTCAATTAAGCGTTTATGGGGGTACACAGCTGGCCAGAATTTGAACTCAGAGGAGGGGAGCTCTCTCAGAGGCTTTGACCACAGACTTAATTAGGGGAGGGGGGATTATTTGGAAAAAGTAGATCTCAGGCTCCAAATATCCAGCGAGAGGCAGGCTACAGTATGGTGGGGTAGAGCGGACATTGTTTTTATGAAAATGTGACCCTTCAGAGCAAGGCTTGTAAGCAGAGAAGAGGAAGGAAATGGCCTTTCTTCTGACTCTTCTTTCTCGGCTGAAATGTTCTCCTCTGTCCTTCTAGACCCGTCATGGTTTCCTCCCTCCCTCCCCCATCCCTTCCCAACGTTTGGGAGTCTCCTCGCACTGATGTATCTGCTTGCTAGGTCACTGCCTGCCACCCACCCCCAACAGATGCAAAGTCCCTTGAGAACAGATGCCACCTAGGTTGTATTTATTACAAATATTCAGCTCGCAGGACCACGTGATGAACCGGTGGTGGATGAGTGACTGGCTGTACAGTGCCTAATCAAGAGGCCGGGGCGGAGGCTGGGTCAAGGTACACAGGCCCAGCGAGGCCAGGGAGGCCACACGTCTGCGGCAGTATGCATCCGAAGACAAAGTCCAGGCCCTGAAGCCAAGTGAGGTGGATGCTGGCTCCAATTGCCAAAGAGTGCAATCGCTAACCCACTACAATTCTCCAGGCCTCAGTTTACCCACAGGTGACACAGGAGGCTCAGTTAGATGGAATGTAACAGGGCTCTGAGCTACATATCGCATGCATTATTTACTGAGCACCTACGACATACAAGTGGAGTGAGATACGACAAATATGCAGGTGGTTTTACGACTGCACGACCTTTTCAGTGGAACAGTGGGGCAAAATTCTGTGATCCGCAGCCCGAGAGTGTACCCTGAGAAGCTTGAAAACCCAACAACGAGGTCAAAGCAAGTGAAGACGCGATTGTGAATGCTGCCCATAAACGTTGGAAGTCGTAAGGGACTACGGATCTCTGAGAGTTAGAGAAACTGGAAATCAAATGACGAGCATTGAAGAGAAGGGCTTGATGGTGGGGGAGGAGGGCAGAAAAGCTCAACTACTTTTCTGGTCCAGGGAATTCTCACTGGTCTTGTTAGTCCTTGGCACAGCAGTAGTGGGCAGAGACAGGAAAAAGAGAGGCCAGGAGAATAGACATTTCTGTGCTGTCTTCTTCACTACTGTATCCCAGAACTTAGTATAATCTTTGGCTCATAATACTTTTTCCCCCTAAATAAATAAATCAGGAGAACCTATTTACTTATAAACTTTTTAAGGGTGTCCCTAGGGCTAGGCAGGGTGACATATGTCTGTAATACCCGTACTTAGGAGGCTGAGACAGGAGGAACACAGGTTAGAGGCCAGCCTCAGCACTCAGCGAGGCCCTCAGTAACTTAGCAAGACCCTGTTTCAAAGTAAAAAAAAATAAAATAAAATAAAAAGGGTTGGGGGTACAGTTGGGAGGAAGAATGTCCCTGGGTTCAATCCTCAGTATCAAAAACCGGAGGGATTCCTAAGGTCTTGCATTGAAAAAGGCCGTGCACAACTGTGAGGGGAGTTAATGACTGGAGGAAGCAAGGATAAGATTTCCATAATGTCTCTTAAAATGATTAAGACATCGTTGAAAGAGGCCCAGTTTCAGAAGAAAGAAGCCCGTATCTGTACTTAGCCTGATAATTAAAAACCCTAAGGAGCCACCATTCCGGTCACCTTCTGGAAGAAATGGGTGCTACTTTATTTCTAAAACAATAAAAACCAGCAATCTGTATAGAAAACCACTAGAAAGCGATTCCAGAGACGCATTGAGTTGTTCGGGGGTGAATTTCCTTAATAAGCAGAGCTAAGAGGCTTGCCAACTCTGACACCAGAAAAACATTGAAAGTTTACTGGGCAAGTTCTCCCCGGTCCAAGTCTTACTCATTCAAAGAATTTCCGAAGGCATTCACCTCCAGGGAGAGTTTGTTTTGGGTGAAGTCAAGTTATTTGTTCTGTAGCAGATTTTCCTCGGTTGCTTTGCTTAGCGATGGGCTTCGTTAAGAAACCCACCTATTCTAGGGTGAAACATCTTGCATCGTTGAGTATTTATTGAAACACTGTGCTGTGTGTGAGCGGTTACAATAGAAGGACCGTTTCTGCTTCCAAACCAAAGGGCAAGAGGTAACACTTGCAGTTGTATTTGTAGCTGTGGGGACAGACCGTTTACAGTATTTCAGACAATGGCAAATTTTGTAAGAAAGCCCAATACTCACACTGCGGAGTGGGCGTCATTGTGGGGAAGAAACTGGCTTTACTGAGAAGCAAGAAGAACGTTATCATTTGTTTTCTCCTCTTGTTTTATTTTAAGAACAGAAGAACTAAACTGGTGCAGTGGTGCACGCCTGTAATCCCAGCACTTGGGAGGCTGAGACAGGAGGACTGCAGGTTCAAGGCTAGCCTTAGCAACTTAGTGAGACTCT
>PVLC010042770.1:0-12818 GCA_004027655.1 Graphiurus murinus | reverse complement strand
AAAAAAAAAAAAAAAAAAAAAAAAAAAAAAAAAAAAAAAAAAAAAAAAAAAAAACCCAAAACAAAACACTGTTAGAGGAAGACTGCAGGTTCAAAGCCAGTCTCAACAACTTACTGAGGCTCTCAGCATCTTAGGGAGAATGTTTCCAGATTAAAAAAAAAAAAAAATGGGCTAGGGTTATAGCTTGGAGGCCAGATGCCCCTGGGTTCAATCCTCAGTACCCCTCCCCTCCAAAAACAAACACCAAAACTACACTGTTAAGAGGATGGTTAAAGATAAAGATGTTAGATCATTTGGAAGAGGCATTTCATTATTTGGAGCACTATATCAACTCTGTGTGTGTGTGATTCTCCTATCTTGGCCTCCCATACCTGCCTGCTTTTATCAGTTTTTTCCAAAGGATTCCAAGCATAAAACAGTTAACCACTGGTTTAGATAGATTTTTATCTCAATAAATTCCAGGAGGTATTTGTTTAATAAAAAATGAGCAAGGTAGTGCTCACATGAGATATTAGATATGAAACTGGTAGTTTTTGGTTGCTGGTTATTTAGCATGTTGTGTATGAAACTTCATTCTTTTTTTTTTTTTTTTCCTGCGGTACTGGGGATTGAACACGGGGCATTCTACCTCCGAGCTATAACCCAGCCCTTTTTTTTTTTTTTTTTTTTTTTTTTGCGGTACTGGGGATTGAACTCAGGGGCATTCCACCTCCGAGCTATACCACCAGCCCTATTTTTTATTCTTTTATTCTTTATTTTGAAACCAAGTCTCACTAAGTTGCGGAGTGCCTCACTAGGTAGCTGAGGCTGTCCGGGAACCCGAACCCGGATCCTCCAGTCTCAGCCTCCCGAATGCTGGGATTACAAGCGTGCGCCACCACGCCCAGCTCTATTCTTTATTTTGAAACAGGGTCTCACTAATTTGCAGAGTGCCTCACTAGGTAGCTGAGACTGGCCGCGAACCTGAATCCTCTGGTCTCAGCCTCCCAAATGCTGGGATTACAAGCATACACCACCATGCCTGACTTGAAACTTCATTCTTGAATACTTTTTTTTTTTTTGTGGTACTGGGGATTGAACCCAGGGGCATTCTACCTCCGAGCCACTAAGCTGCAGAGAACCTCACTAAGTAGCTGAGGCTGGCCACAAACCTGGATCCTTAGGTCTCAGCCTTCCAAGTACTGAGATTACAAGGGTGCGTCACCACGCCCAGCTTTTGAATACTTTTTTTCCCCTTCGGTACTGGGGATTGAACTCAGGGGCATTCTATGTGCGAGCTATACCCCGAGCCCTATTTTTTATTCTTTATTTTGAAACAGGGTCTCCCTAAGTTGTGGAGTGTCTCACTAGGTAGCTGAGGCTGGCCGTGAACCCAGATCCTCCTGTCTCAGCCTCCCAAATGCTGGAATTACAAGCATGCGCCACCATGCATTGGAAACTTCTTCCAGTAATCACCATAGTCCTATTGATTCTCTATTTTTTTCTCTAAAATATTTTTTTCCTCAGTTGGGTGTGGTGTCGCACGCTTGTAATTCCAGCATTCGGGAGGCTGTGACCGGAGGATCTGGGTTCACGGCCAGCCTCAGCTACCTAGTGAGGCCCTCCACAACTTAGTTGAGACCCTGTTTTAAAATAAAGAATAAAAAATAGGGCTGGGGGTATAGCTCGGAGGTAGAATGCCCCTGAGTTCAATCCCCAGTACTGCAAAAAAAAAAAAAAAAAAAAAAAAAAAAAAAAGAGAAAAAAATTTTTCCCTCCACCCTCTAAAGCAGTCACTATCTTTTTTACTGGAATACCACTTCAGCCTCTTAACCTTTCTTCAGACCATAAACCTTGTCCCTCTTCAGTTTGTCCTCCACACCAAGGTCAAAAGTTGTCACGTCACCTGGGTGTGGTGGCGCAGGATCTCAGCCAGTCTCAGCTACTTTGCAGGCCCTCCACAACTTAGTGAGACAGAATAGGGCTGGGGGTGTAGCTCAGAGGTAGAATGCCCCTGGCTTCAATCCCCAGTACAAAAAAAAAGTGATCTGGTCACTCCCTTGCTTAAAATTGTTTATATGTTTGTCCTTAGGATCAAAGTCCAACCAAATTGCTTGACTCCCTCCCTCCACAGTCTAGCCGGGACCACCTTTCCAGCCACATTACTTACAACTCTCCAGCCATACTTGAAATGTCAATTCTTCAATACCTGTTCTCTTGTCCCTGGGGCCTTCCCATTTTATTTATTTATTTATTTTTGCGGTACTGGGGATTGAACTCAGGGGCATTCTACCTCTGAGCTACACCCCCAGCCCTATTTTTTATTCTTTATTTTGAAACCGAGTCTCACAAAGTTGCAGAGTGCCTCACTAGGTAGCTGAGGCTGGCCGAGAACCTGGATCCTCCAGTCTCAGCCTCCCAAATGCTGGGATTACAAGCGTGTGCCACCACTCCTGGCTATTCCTTATTTTAAACAAGCTCTCGCTAGTTTGCAGAGGGCCTCACTAAGTAGCTGAGGCTGGCTGTAAACCTTCGATCCTCCTGTCTCAGCCTCCCATGTACTGGGATTAGAAGCATGTTGCCATCATACTCGGCTTTTTTTTTTTTTGCGGTATTGGGGATTGAACTCAGGGGCATTCACCTCTGAGCTACATCCCCAGCCCTGTTTTTTATTCTTTATTTTGAAACCGAGTCTCACTAAGTTGCAGAGTGCCTCACTAGGTAGCTGAGGCTGGCCGCGAACCTGGATCCTCTGGTCTCAGCCTCCCGAATGCTGGGATTACAAGCATGCGCCACCACACGCGGCTGGCTTTTTTATTTTGTAACTGGGTCTCTCTAGGTTGATTAGAGTCTCACTGCTTGCTGAGGCTGTCCGCGAACCCGGATCCTCCTGTCTCAGCCTCCCAAGTACTGGGATTACAAGCATGCACCACCATGCTTGGCTGCTTGATATCTTTGTCTAGTTTCTTGCTTATCTTTTGCATTGGACTGTAAATTCATTGGCAGCAGAGATCTTGTCTGTCTTGTTTACCACTTTATGGATAGTCTTAGCAATATACTTAGCATATAGTAGGAACTTAATATTTACCAAGTTATGTAGTATAATTTTAGCCATTCAAATTTAAGACGTTAATTGTTGCTCTTTCTGCTTTTTGATTTGCAGTGTTGGTAGCCTTATATGAAGAACCAGAGAAACCTAATAGTGCTTTGGAGTATCCTTTTCATCTTTGAAGTCAGAAAAAGACCTTATTTCTGAAATTTTTATTTTTCACATACATAATAACCTTTAAGATACTTTTGCTGATTGAAAAGGTTACCTTCGCTGGGCATGGTGGCGCAGGCTTATAATCTCAGCATTCGGGAGGCGGAGACTGGAGGATCGGGGTTCGAGGCCAGCCTCAGCTACTTAGGCACTCCACAACTTAGTGAGACCCGGTTTCAAAATAAAGAATAAAAAATAGTGCTGGGGGTATAGCTCAGAGGTAGAATGCCCCTGAGTTCAATCCCCAGTACCGCAAAAAAAAAAAAGAAAAAAGAAAAAAGAAAAAAGAAAAGGTTACCTTCATCAGGGTGTGGTGGCATACACTTGTAATCCCAGTACTTGGGAGGATGAGACAGGACTGCAGGTTTGAGGACAGCCTCAGCAAGTAGTGAGACTCTCATCAACCAAGTGAGACCCTATTTCCAAATAAAAATAAAATAGGGCTTGGGGTATAGCTCAAAGGTAGAGTGCCCCTGGGTTCAATCCCCAGTGCCACCAGAAAAAAAAAAAAAAAAAAAAAAAGAAGAAAAAAAGAAAAGGTTATTTTCTGGCTAGGTATGGTGATGCACACTGGTAATCCCAGTGTTTGGGAGGCTAAGACAGGAAGATTGTAGGTTCAAAGCCAGCCTTAGCAACTTAGCCAGGCTCTCAGCAACCTAGTGATACCTTGTTTCCAAATAAGAAATTAAACAAAAAAAAAATTGGGCTGGAGGTGTAGCTTGGAAGTAGAATACCTCTGGGTTCAATCCCTAACACCAAAAAAAAAAAAAAAAAAAAAAAGTTACTTTCCTCTGAGTTTTTTTTGGGGTGATGATCTCTGGGTAAATATTGGTGGGTGGATGAATCTGGTCAGGGATATTGATGCTATGCTGGGCTATTTCATTAGTTCCCTTCAGCTCTAAAGCTCTAAAAAGTAAGTTCTTAACATTGATGATAGTTTTTTAAAGCATCACTTAGGAGCTGCTACCCCAGAAAATCCAGAAATAGAGCTGCTTCGCCTAGAATTGGCAGAAATGAAAGAGAAATATGAAGCTACTGTAGAAGAAAATAAAAAACTGAAAGCAAAGGTAAATGAAAGGAATTCATGTTAAAAATTATTTCTCCTCTAAAGATTATATGATCAAAACAGCTGGGAAAGAAGGATGGTGAATATTAATTTGAATTAAATGTAAGGCAGACATATCCTATCTAGGAAATCAGAAGACGAACTATAAATAGGACAAGCAAAGTGTGGTCAAGAAGACATTCTTGGGAACCTGCATCAACCAAAAGATGGGAATATTAGTTACTGCTGCTTATAAGTAAATGGAGAGTTCTAAGATTCTTAATCAGGTTAGGTCAATCTAGGGCTACTACTTTGTAAATGGAACCTCTTAGGTAGTGCAGTTCACAGTCTGCACTGTCATCGTGATGGCCCTGGGTTAGTAAATTTACAGAATTCCATTTAATTTTATCTAATGTTGAAGTTTTTTCTTCAGATTCCCACGAGAATTTTCATAAATTTCAAACAGTCAACTTTAAGTTTGAGGTTTTACTACATTTTGAATCACATAATACATATTATGTTACTCTTAGGTATTTCTCATAATGTGTTTTCTATCATCTCAACAACTGGAAAGCAAAACAGGTGCTGATGCCATTTTATAGATGAAGAAACTAAACTACAGTGAAATTGAATAATTTTTAAAAAATCTGACAGCTAATTGAAAGAACTTTAAGCTTAAGTTTTCAAAACTTAATATGAAAGAAAATGCAGTATCTCAAATTATCCAAGATTAAACACTATACAAGTGCTAGTTAACTCTTTGGCACCTTCTAAGTTAGAGATATTAGTTACTTTTAATTGATGAGCCATATATTTTCTTGTGTGTGTCTGGTACTGGGAATTGAACCCAGGGGCAGTCTACCTCTGAACCACACCTCTAGTCCTATTTTATTTTTTGTTTTGGAATAGTCTCACTAGGTTTCCGAGAGTCTTGCTCTTTGCTGAGGTTGGCCTCTAACCTGTTATCCTCCTTAGTCTCCCAAGTACTAAGATTATGAGTGTGTTCTACCACACCCCGTGACTAGCTCTATTGATACACGTTACATAACTCTTTTCCAATACTTTTTTCTTATTTTTATGATACTGGGGATTGAACCCAGCGGCATTCTACCTTCGAGATATTCCTAAGCCTGATTTTCTTTCTTTTTTTTTTTTGCAGTACTGGGGATTCAACCCAGGGGCATTCTACGTCTGAGTTACCTCCCCAGCTCTATTTTATTTTTCAATAATTTTTCTTTTTTGGTACTGGGGATTGAACCCAGGGGGGCATTCTACCTCTGAGCTACACTCCCAGTCCTATTTTTATTCTTTATTTTGAAACAGGGTCTCACTCAGTTGTGGAGGGCCTCACTGAGTAGCTGAGGCTGGCTATGAACCTGTGATCCTCTGGTCTCAGCCTCCCAAGTACTGGGATTACAAGTGTGTGCCCACCATGCCTGGCTTCTATATTTTTTATTTTGAAACAAGATCTCACTAAGAGCTGAGGCTGGCCACGAACCTGCGATCCTCGTATCTCAGCCTCCCAGGATTACAAGTGTGTGCCACCACACTTGGCTTCAGTAAACTTTTTTTTTTTTTTCCAGTATTGGGGATTGAACCCAGGGGAATTCTACCTCCGAGCTACACCCCCAGCCCTATTTTTTATTTTATTTTGAAACAGGGTCTTACTAAGTTGCAGAGGGCTTTACTAAGTAGCTGAGGCTGGCTGCGAATCTGTGATCCTCTTGTCTCAGCCTCTCAGGTATTGGGATTACAAGTGTGTGTCACCATGCCTGGCTTTGGCTTCAATAAACTTTTGGTGGAGAAGTAATTTATTATAAGCCACAACATCTTTGGGTAGATATAGATTATTTGCATACCAAATATTTGAATAGTTCAGCCACAAACTGAAATTAAATTGTAGTTTCTCAATAACATTACATGTCTATATCAGAAGGGCTTTCATCAGGTTTGATTGTATCAAATCTTAAATCACTGAATGGGTTAAGAAGCAAAAGTATAGAAACATTACTGATTCAATAACTAAATTGAATATAATAGTTAAACTCATTTTGTTTTGTTAATAAGTTTTTTCATCCAATTTAGAATAAAATTCACTTAAACTCCTCTGTCTTTGCCCCATAGCTTGCTCAGTATGAACCACCTCAGGAGGAGAAGCGTGCTGAATAGGATTCTTCTCAGTTGAAAAGACACTGAAAAATGGTTTTGTATGACTTGAATAGTTTGTATAGTATATAATCTTTTCTGAACAGATGCTATAAAACTTTTAATATGTTAAATTCACCTATCACACTTTAACTGTTATAAACACATATACTTAGAATCACCAATAAAAACTCAATCTAACTTTCTTTGGGTCTTAAAGCAGAAGAATCCAAAGTAAATCCTGAAAAGAAAAAACAAAAACAAAAAAACCTAAACAGCCATTTAATTCAGTACCTTAAAAGACTTTCTATTTATTAGTCTGATTAGGAATGGTGGTACTTGTTACATTTTAGCCAAGGAATTTAGCATGGAGCTATTCCTTAGTTCAGCATATGAGCATAAATCATCTTGAAGATGACAGCGTTCATATTCTCTGTAGGCAGCTGGAGAGATCTGTGTGACATAAGATGCTTTTGCATGGGTTCTCATGAATCTGCTCTTGTTTATATAACGCGGAACAAATTACTCTTCTTTGCCACCACTTTGCCTTAGATAACTTTGTGTGTGCCAGTTTGAACTCTGACACCACATTTTCCTTCTATGCAATCATGCCCTATCTGATAATGTCACCTTGCTCTGCTGTGTGCTTTAGTGTGTCCTAGTTGCACATTAGCCTTTCTGTGTTTTTCAATTTGCTTAATAATGCAGTTACCTTGATTGTAATTTATGTAACTAAACAGGATCACACTGATACCCTTCCTTAGTTGCTTAGTTGAGCACAGAACAGAGGTAAATAGAATATTCTGGGTTCACACACAACTGGGCTGAGAAGGGGAACGAGCCATATATCATGGGCAATTATGGTTTCTGGTTGTAATTATCTAGTGCTTTTTTCCCTCAAAGTATTTTTCTAGCTTTGAATTCATTTTATCTTCATTATCCCTGTGAAGTAGGTAGGGCAAATATGAGGGGAGTTTGGGTGCTGAATTTTTAGGCCAAAGACTGATATGAATACAGCTGTGTATTCATACTAACTGTAGAACTTTGGGCACATTAGATAACTGCTCTGAGATTCTCTTTCCTCATCTGTTAAGTGACTGTGCTGCCTACCTCACAGGGTTGTTGTGAGGGTCAAATGAGAATGTATATGAAAGATTTGTAAATGGTAAAGCACTATATTCTTGTTTGCTAGTCCCTTTTCTTTTCATTTGGAAGATTGATGGTCAGATGTTTTGTTACTTATTTTTCTCACAATGACTGACATTTTAAAGAAGTATTCCTACTTCATGTATTCTAGCCCCTGTTGTTAGAGAACTTGTCTCTATTGTTTAGTCAAAACACATCCAAGGAGCCGGGCGTGGTGGCGCACGCTTGTAATCCCAGCATTCGGGAGGCTGAGACCGGAGAATCCGGGTTCGCGGCCAGCCTCAGCTACCTAGTGAGGCACTCCGCAACTTAGTGAGACTCGGTTTCAAAATAAAAAGAATAAAAAATAGGGCTGGGGGTGTAGCTCGGAGGTAGAATGCCCCTGAGTTCAATCCCCAGTACTGCAAAAAAAAAAAAAAAAAAACACATCCAAGGCAAGCTGGTTTAACTAGCAGAGGCACTGGCACCTGCTGAAGACTGTGATCAGGCCAATTATAAGGGCATTTCCATCAGTTATGTTGACAGGAATGTGGTAATGGTCTGTGTCTCTTCTTTAGATACAAGTTTATTTTTGGAGGGATGCCAGATACTACTGGAAGAACCTTTACTTGGATAGATTACTCTTTTCCCAATTTGAGTGTCTCCTACATGGTCAATAGTGGGCTAAGTGCTGGGCGTGATAAAGGTGAATGACTTGAAGTAGTTTATGGGACATGTATATAAACACTTACAAGGTGCATCAGGATATGCTAACAACCACAAAAATAATAAAACATGGCCCCATGCGGGGTTTTGAAAGAGGGAGGTCTGGGCTTGTTTAAGCAGTTGGTATGCAGTTGGTATGGCAGTCCCTTTGTGGATACAGTCAAGCAGACATTTTTTTTTTTTTTTTTTTCCTGACAGCCAATCCTCATTTGCTTTTTTTTTTTTGCAGTACTGGGGATTGAACCCAGGGGCATTCTACCTCCGAGCTACACCCCCAGCACTATTTTTTATTATTTATTTTGAAACAGGGTCTCACTAAGTTGTACAGGGCCTCACTAAGTAGCTGAGGCTGGCCGTGAACCTGGATCCTCCAGTCTCAGCCTCCCAAGTACTGGGATTACAAGCGTGTGCCATCACACCCGGCCTCGTTTGCTTTTTGCTCATGGGATTAGTATTAATATTATTAATATTTATGTCACAGTTACACAAGTGACTCTTACACCATCCTTTTGGACAGAATGGCAACATATGCGCTGGATAATCATACCTTTAGGTGGAACTGACCTGCTTAAACTCTGGTATCAGCCAGTGACATTTAAGAATTCAGGGTGAGCCTGGCCTCTGGAGGTCTTCTTCAACATTTCTATCAAGGATTTGGACGAAGACTATATACAAGAAGATGCTCAAAGGATTGGAAAATGGATCTCTCCAGTTTCTGCTATGCTTCAGCTGCCTTATCTATAAGATCTAGATTTCACATCTTGCCTACCTCACAATATTGTTGTAAGGATAAATTAAATATAACATGTAAAAAGTGCCTTGCGAACTTAGTAAAAGGACTACATATAGATCAGGTGGTATTAATGCCAAATCTGTTAATTGCCACAAAATTGGAAGGGCTGGTTGGTAGCCTATTTTGGAACACGTTTTAAAATGATTATCAGTCTGGAGTACCCAAACTGCTGGGCCTAAATTAAAAGTTGAAACATCAAGTCTTACCCAGGCGTGGTGGCATACACTTGTAATCCCAATACTTGGGGGGGCTGAGACAGGAGGATTGCAGGTTTGTGGCCAGCCTTAGCTACTTAGTGAGGCCCTCCACAACTTGGTGAGACCCTATTTCCAAATAAAGAATAAAAAATACTGCTTGGGGCAGCTTTTCCTGGGGGGTATAGCTCAAAGGTAGAATGCCCCTGGGTTCAATCCCCACTACCGGGGGTGTGTGTGTGGGGGGATGCAGGTATACATTTAGTTTAGACAATAAGATTGCTGACAAAGTACTAGTTCCAGTGATTCCCACTTATATTCTATGAATATTAAAAAAAATTCTATTCTGGAGAGCATTGATAGAAATATTGACCAGGTGCTAAGTAGTCATCCTGAAGGTTAGATTGATTAGTGTTGCTCTGTTGTTGTCAGGTATTTGGAGGAGGCTGACAAGCTTGAATGCACCTAAAGAAGAGTAACTGACGGGATTTGAAAGTATAAGGCTGTGTGGTTCAGTATGGTAGCCACTAACTGTATGTGGCAAATAAAATTAAAAGTTCCTCAGTCACACTGATAATTGTTTTTATATGCAATTCACATGTGGCTAGTGACTATCATATTGAACACTATAGATATAGGACATTTCTATTATCAGAGACAGTTAGTTCTATGGGATAGCACCATAGAAGAAATAGTTGAAGCCTAGTGTAGTAGTGCATGCCTATAATCCTAGTATTTGGGAAGCTGAGACAGGAGGACTGTAGGTTTAAGGCCAGCCTCAGCATTTAGCAAGACCCTGTTTCAAAATAAAATAAAGGACTGAGAGTGCCGGGCGTGATGGCACATGCTTGTAATCCCAGCATTTGGGAGGCTGAGACTAGAGGATCCGGGTTCGCGGCCAGCCTCAGCTACCTAGTGAGGCACTCCGCAACTTAGTGAGACCCTGTTTCAAAATGAATAAAAAATAGGGCTGGGGGTATAGCTCGGAGGTAGAATGCCCCTGAGGTCAATCCCCAGTACCGCAAAAAGGAGTGGGAGTTTCACTCAGAGGTAAAATGCCTCTGGGTTGAATCCCAGTACCAAAAAAAAAAAAAAAAAGTTGAGGAAACAGAATGTTTAGTGTGGAACAGAGAAGGCTGTCTTGGTATTGGAGATTGCAATTTAATACTCAAAAGGCTGTTATGAAAAAGATTACTCCTATTTTGTTCAATTATAGGATTTAGGGAATGTAATATAACTGTTGGCTTGAATTATAAACATTTATTTATTTTGTAGTACTGGGGACTGAACCTAAGGGGCAATCTACCTCTGAGTTACATTTTTTGAAACAGGGTCTCACTAGGTTGTTGAGATTTTTGCTATGCTCAAACCTGTAATACTCCTGTCTCAGCATCTTGAGTACTGGGATTATAGGCATGTGGCACAATACCCAGCTTTTTTTTTTTGGTACTGGGAATGGGACCCAGGGGCATTCTATCTCCAAGTTACACCCCCAACCCTATTTTATTTTTATTTTGAAACATGGTTTTGCTAGGTTGATGAGAGTCTCACTACTTGCTGAGGCTGTCTTCAAACCTGTGATTCTTTTTTTTTTTTTTGGTACTCGGGATTGAACCCAGGGGCATTCTACCTCCGAGCTACATCCCCAGCCCCATTTTTATTCTTTATTTTGAAACAGGGTCTCACTAAGTTGTGGAGGGCCTCACTAAGTAGCTGAGGCTGGCTGCGAACCCGGATCCTCTGGTCTCAGCCTCCCAAGTACTGGGATTACAAATGTGCACCACCATACCTGGCTCCGTTCAGCTTTTGAATAAAAAACTTTTTTCAGTACTGGGGATTGAACCCAGGGGCATTCTACCTCTGAGCTACATCCCCAGCCCTATTTTTTATTCTTTATTTTGAAACAGGGTCTCAGTTGTGGAGGGCCTCACAAAGTAGCTGAGGTTGGCCTTGAACCTGTGATTCTCCTGTCTCAGCTTCCCAAGTATTGGGATTACAAGCGTGTACCACCATGCTGGGCAATAAAAAATGTGTGTTGTGTATGTGTGTGTGGCACTAGGGACTGAACCCAGGGGTATTCTAGCTATACTCCCAGCCCTATTTATTTATTTAGCGGTATTGGGGATTGAACTCAGGGGCATTCTACCTCTGAGCTATATCCCCAGCCCTATTTTTTATTTATTTTGAAACAAGGTCTAACTAAGTTGCTGGGGCTGGCTGTGAATCTGCAATTCCTGGTACTAAACAAAACAACAAACTTTTAGGCAAAACTTTACTATAGTGGAATGACTGCCTTTTGAGATATTGAGCACCCTCCTCCCCCCAACTGATGACTGAACCCAAGGGCATTCTACCTCAGAGCAACACCCCCATCCCTATTTTTTATTCTTTATTTTGAAATGGGGTTTCACTGAGTTGCAGAGGGCCTCTCTAAGTAGCTGAGGCTAGCTGCAAACTTCCAATCCTGTCTTAGTCTCCCAAGTTCTAGGATTACAAGCGTGTGTCACCATGCCCAGCAAACTCTCCTCTTTTTGAACTACAACCAGCTCTCTATTCGTGGATTCTGTATCCATTGATTCAATTGATCACAGATTGAAAATGTTGGAAAATTGCTTCTGTTCTGAATATGTAGACTTTTTTTTTTTAATCTTGCCATTCCCTATAGAATATATTACAACTCTTTTCTTTTTTTTTTTTTTTTTTTGGTACTGAGGATTGAACTTGGGCGTTCTACTTCCTAGCTATGCCCCCAGTTCTGTTTTTTTTTCCTTTATTTTGAAACAGGGCCTCACTAAATTTCGGAGGGCCTCACTAAAAGTAGCTGAGGCTGGCAACGAACCTGCTATCCTCCTGTCTCAGCCTCCCAAGTACTGGGATTACCAATGAGCCCCACCACCCCTGGCTATTAAAACTGTTTATCTAACATTTATATTGTATTAGGTATTACAAGTAATGTAGTTATGGATACCAAGAGTATTCAAGAGTATTCTACATATCTGTCAGTCTACCACACTATACAGTTGATTCTCAGGCAAGAGTTTGGGCTAGATGACCTCTAAGGATGGTGTCTTATAACTTATAGGTTCATACATCATCAGACCTGCAGGAGTGTACGAATGTACTTTCCCTTTATAATCAGAAAGTCAGTCTCCTTGGAAGACCAGGAACACAATCGTGCCCTTTTTTAAAGATATAGGGCTGTGCTAGCCGGGCGTGGTGGCGCACGCTTGTAATCCCAGCATTCGGGAGGCTGAGACCAGAGGATCCGGGTTCGCGGCCAGCCTCAGCTACCTAGTGAGGCACTCCGCAACTTAGTGACACTCGGTTTCAAAATAAAGAATAAAAAATAGTGTAATCCCAGCATTTGGGAGGCTGAGACCGGAGGATCCGGGTTCGCGGCCAGCCTCAGCTACCTAAGTGAGGCACTCCGCAACTTAGTGAGACCCGGTTTCAAAATAAAGAATAAAAAATAGGGCTGGGGGTATAGCTCGGAGGTAGAATGCCTCTGAGTTCAATCCCCAGTACCGCAAAAAAAAAAAAAAAAAAAAA
>PVLC010042769.1:0-12819 GCA_004027655.1 Graphiurus murinus | reverse complement strand
CCCAAAAAAAAAAAAAAAAAAAAAAAAAAAAAAAAAAAAAAAAAAAAAAGAATAAAAAAAATAGGACTGGAGGTGTAGCTCAGAGTTAGAATGCCCCTGGGTTCAATCCCCAGTACCGGAATAAATAAATAAATAAATAAATAAATAAATAAATAAATAAATAAATAAAACAAAACTGTAAGCTGGGCACAGTGGCACACACCTATAATCCCCGTACTTGGGAGGCTGAGACAGGAGGATCGCAGGTTTGAGACCAGCCTCAGCAACTTAGCAAGATGCTCTGCCTTAGTGAGAGAGTCTGTTTCAAAATAAAAAGGACTGGGGGTATAGCTCAGAGGTAGAACACCCCTGGGTTCAATCTTCCGTACCAAAAAAGGAAAAAAAATACATTTATCCCTATGCGCACTACAAAGTCCGATCAGAAATCAATTTCTTCCCTTCTTTAGCATATGTAATCCCATCCCCTTTTGCGGGGAGAGTCATAGCCTGTGACAGTCAGAAACTCTACCCTCAAGTGTACGGCTTAGCACATGCACACACGTGCCGCCTGCACGAATCTGTAAACGTACCTTGCTAAGCCTTCGCCCTGGTGGCTGTAGCAAAACCGCACAGACTGGGGGCTTAACAACGGGCATCCGTTTCTCGCCAACCCTGCGGCCGGAAGTCCCAGGGCAGGGTCCGAAGTGCAGGGCTCTGCCAGGGCTCTCTCCCTGGCTCAAAGACGGCCGCCTTCTTGCTGCCGGCTGGCACGGCAGCGAGGGAGGCCCAGCTCACCGGGATCTCCTATTACCAGGCTGCTAATCCTACTGATCAGGACCCCACCCTTGCGACCTCGTTGGCCTTAATGATGTCTACAAAGTCCCCGTCTCCACATGCAAGCCGCATGGAGGGCAGGGCTTCTACGTGTGGATTCGGGGGGATGGACGTGGCCACGCACGTGCTCGCACACACACACTTGAGTAGGGACACACACGTGAGGTCTACAGCAATAGCATGTACCCGTGTGACAACACTACGCCCATGAGACGTGGAATGTTCCAGATCCCCACAAGCTCCCCAGGCCCTAAAGTGCTCCCAGCCAGGCATCCCTCCCTACACTCCGTCTGGTCTGGCTTGGAGCCCCACGTGAATGTCTGTATGTGGGCCCTGGGGTGTCAGCATCTTTTGCTGCACTCCACCTCCAGGGGGTGCGTCCTGTGTGTGTGTCCCCGGGGTCTTTCTGGTTTCCCCGTGGTGCTTCTCGCTCCCATGACTTCTCCTAAGGAGAGAGCTGGAGCCCCTGGGCTTGGCAGGAAGACGTCCTAGGCACGGGGGGCTGGTCAGGGCCTGGCCGGCTGGGTGGCATGCCCCCTCCCCCAGCTGCACCCTGCTTCCTGCCGGCCACGTGCCCTGGTGATGCCGCCGCCGCCGCTTGGAGCCGTGGGAAACCCCAGGCCACACGGGGGCACGGCTTCAGGAGCGCTGTTTGCACAGTTTGTCTTCCAGCCAACGCCAGCGGGCCCTGCCTGCCTCCCTGGAAAGCGGTCCGGGGCCAGCGCTGGATGGCTTGTTGACTTAGCAGCGCTCCTGAGTAGCCCTGACCACAGGCCCAGCCGGGGCTCCCTGCAGGCCGCCCGCCTGAGCCTCACAACCGCCCCGCTAGCAGGAGCCTGTGTAGAGAAGGAGGGGGGCGCAGGGCTGGAATGCTGGCTCCCAGGCCTGGCAAGACCAACCAGGCAGGACAAGGCGTGGGGTGGGGGAGTCCTGGCTCCCAGAATTCACTGCAACTCCAGAATCTTCTGGAATAGCCCTCTTTGCCTCATTGCCAGGCGCATACCTACCCTCCTCCCCAGCCTGCTGGCTTCTGCTCGGGATCCCCAGCGGGCCAGGGGCAAGGCCCCTCCTGACGGTGTTTCTGGTCTGTCCCTAGGGGGAACTGGATTGGAGAAGCCCCCTACAAACATGGCCGGCCCTGCTCTGAGTGCCCACCCAGCTACGGAGGCGGCTGCAAGGACAACTTGTGCTACCGAGGTAGGGAGCAATTTTGCCACCGCTGGACTGTCCTCACTTGAGTCACAGACACAGGACAAAAAGCCAGGAACTGAAGAATGGTGTCCGAGCCCTGCCCCTGCCCCTCTGCAGTCACCCTCCGCCATGTCCCCTCCAAACACTGGGCTCGGCCTGCTCCTGGGGGCCACGCTGTCCCCGGACCCCCACGGGCAGCTCCTGGCCAGAGCCTGGTAGACACTGGACACAGCCTTTTTTTTTTTTTTTTTTTTTTGTGGTACTGGGGATCGAACTCAGTGGCATTCTACCTACGAGCTATACCCCCAGCCTTATTTTTTATTCTTTATTTTGAAACAATGTCTCACTAAGTTGCAGAAGGCTTCACTAAGTAACTGAGGCTGGCCCAAACCCAGATCCTCTGGTCTCAGCCTCCCAAGTACTGGGATTATAAGCGTGCACCACCACGCTGGGTTTGGACACAGCTTTGAATGTAGACCCTCTCCTCGCCCTTGTTAGGATGCAGGGCCTGGTTAAGACAGACTGAGCATGAAATTTGTGAGCTTGTGGGACCCCTGTGCCAGGGCGGGGCTCAGTCCCTCTTGACCCTGGTCCCCCACACCCTGTCCCCAGTGCCCCAGGTGTGACTCTCCAGGTACAACCTGTCCCCTTGGTCACTTGTCACCTTTCCGTGTCCCCTGCTGCCGTGTGCCTGGCATCTGACACCTCTCTGTGCATTTGTGCTTGGAAAACGACCTGTGTGGTGTGCTTATGCATTTAGTAATGCCTGAGAGCCGGGCGTGGTGGCACACGCTTGTAATCACAGCATTCGGGAGGCTGAGACCGGAGGATCCGGGTTCAAGGCCAGCCTCAGCTGCTTAGTGAGGCACTCTGAAACTTAGTGAGACCCGGTTTCAAAATAAAGAAGAAAAAATAGGGCTGGGGGTATAGCTCGGAGGTAGAATGCCCCTGAGTTCAATCCCCAGTACCACAAAAAAAAAAAAAAAAAAAAAAAAAAAAGAAATGCCAGGGGCTGGAGAGGAGCCTGGGCGAGGTTCTTGTTCCTGGAGGCACCATCAGCAGCCCCGTGGCCGTCAGAGGCCTTGCTGGCCGCTACACAGGCTCCGCTGCAGAGGCAGTGGCAGATGGGGTAGTCCTCCATGCCAGTGCTTTGTCCAGGGGGCAGGGAGAGACATGGGGTCAGTTCGCTGGACTCCGGGTCAAGGACAGATGGGCCAGAATATGGACCCCAGGCACTTCGTAGCTCCAGCCAGCTGTTCACCGCTGACTCTGCCGGCTGTGGAGGTCATCCAAGGTCAGAGGACAGAAGGAGGAAGGATGTGGACCCCCAGGGTGAGTGGGGGGCAGGCCTGCCTACACAGGCACACCAGTGTGCCGATGCTGCCAGGCCCTGGGTCGTGGGCCCCTGAGCAGCTATGTGGAAACAGCTCTTCCTCTTCCAGGGAGCCTGCTGGGATTCACAGACAGTGCACCGGTCCCCAGGTCCCCCGGGCCTTGCCACCCTGTAGTTACAACTGCCAGCTCACCCCAGGGCCTTCAGGGTACCTGGCAGATGCCCCCTGCGCATATGTGGATAAATACACCCCCGGGTCCCACGGAGGGTCATTCTCACAGGACAAATGCACCCAGGCCAGTTCACCCCCAAACGATACCCTGTGCCCTTATTTCTTTATTTTTTGGTGGAGGATGCCCATCATCACTGGCAGGCATTCTCAGTTTCCTTAGCTAAGCATGCAGAAAGTCTCCCCTGACAGGAACCACCCACATGAGCTACTTAATAAGTGTGAGTCTCGGGTGCCAGCCGGGTAAGGCCTTGACTCACAGTGGAGGTACGGGATTTAAGGATAAGGATAGAAAAAACAAATCTGCTCCCCGCCCAGCCCCCAGCACCTTCCTGGGTGAAATCTGGGGTTCAGGGAGAGGCGTTCCAGGCCCGGCCCGGCTACTTCCCAGCTTTGTGAGCTTGGGCAGGTCACTGGCCTCTCTGAGCCTTAGTTCCCTTGTCTGGGACACAGGGCCGACCCTGTCTCCTAACTTGACAGAATGAGAGGAGAAGCCCCAAGCTTGCACGGTGTCATTCGGCCCGAGTTTAGTTAAACGTTAGCTCTGAGAATCATTGCCCAGTGAAGAATTGGGCGAATTGGACCCCTGTAAATGATGCCCCTGGCCCAGAACAGGATGGCCTGGGGAGCAATCCTGGGGTGAACCGAGAAGGAGCTTCCGCAGGCCTGGTTGGTCCCCGCTGGGAGAATCACGGATGTGCCCCTACCTCAGTTTCCACGTGTGCACCCGAGGACAAGGCCTGCCTGCCCAGGCTCAGAAACGCACTGCCCTCCAAGCTTTGAGGCTCCTCACCAGACTAGATCTGGCTAAATAAAGCCATGATTATGAGGTATAAAAAATCCTGCAGGCCAGTGGAAGAAACCCGGCTTACTCCAGAGACAGCGCCGGCTTTCAGTAAAGGGCGAACCTGAATAGGCCCATTGTGGGGAAGAGCAGACGGAGCCGCCTGTGCGCGGGTGGGCTTTGCGAAGACAGTGTCTTCGGGAAGGTCCTTTCTGCTTATGGCGTTGGCTTCACAGGATGCCTTTAGCTGTCTCTTCTCGAACGCCTCTGGACTTGGGCTGAGCCTATTTCTTTTCTTAGGAGGACAGAATTCTCCAGGAGGGAGGAGGAGTTGGATTTTTCATTCATTCAGTGGGTTTTGTCAGGCACCTCTGAGCGCGGGCCGGAGCGCGTGCGGCAGGGGGTGGAGCAGGCTGGCTCCTCCCGGCAGGACTTGGCAGAGAGCAGTGGAGAGGAGACCACAGCTAAGCATCCTAAGCGTTGGGCCTGTCTTTCACCTCTGGCTTCCCCTCCACCTCCTCTCCAGAGGCACGGGCAGCCTGGGGTGGGTCGCAGGTAGTGAGTTAGCCAGGAAACACCTGCAGAGCCCCCGCCACCCCCAGCCTGGAGAATCACACACTTGCCCTTTATTTCTTTGGATGCTGGGTGTTGTGTACACACAAAACACCCACTCTGTGCTTCAGTGAAGGGAGCTCACTATTTTTTTTTTTTTTGCGGTACTGGGGATTGAACTCAGGGGCATTCTACCTTCGAGCTACACTCCCAGCCCTGTTTTTTATTCTTTATTTTGAAACCGGGTCTCACTAAGTTGTGGAGTGCCTCACTAGGTAGCTGAGGCTGGCTGTGAACCCGGATCCTCTGGTCTCAGCCTCCCGAATGCTGGGATTACAAGCGTGCGCCCCCACGCCCGGCTTAGCGCAATGTTTTTAAAAAGTGGGAAGAACACTCAGGGCTGGACCTTGGTTCAACTTGAATTTAACCCAAAACACGAAGTAGAGGCCTGTGAGGGCTCTTTGTCTCCCCTCCTTGAAGCTGTCCCAGCCAAACACATCCATCCCCGGTCTCTGACTTCCTAGTCACACGCAAGCCACAGGCGTCCAGTGGAAACTGCTTCCAGGTTGTTGGTTTTTGTTGTTGTAGTTGTTTCTTTGCTTGTTTGTTTGTTTGTTGGTACTGGGGATTAAACCCAGGGGAATTCTATCTCTCTACACCCCCAGACCTATTTTTATTTTTTATTTTGAAACAGGATCTCTCTAAGTTGCAGAGGGCCTCACTAAGTCGCTGAGGCTGGCCTCGAACCTGCGATCCTCCTGTCTCACCTTTCTAAGTCCTGGGATCATAGGCATGCTCCATCATACCCAGCTTATACTTTGAGTTATGATCTTTTTCTAGCCTAGCAACATGTGGTAGAGTTCGTTCTCTCTCTCTCTCTCTCTCTCTCTCTCTCTCTCTCTCTCTCTCTCTCTCTCTCTCCCCCCTAAGCTGAAGCTCCCGGTGAGCCACATGAGATATCTGTGCTTTATTTTATTTTTATTTTTTTGGTACTGGAGATTGAACTCAGGGGCATTCTACTTCTGAGCTACACCCCCAGCCCTATTTTATTTTTATTTTTGAAACACAGTCTCACCAGGTTGATGAGAGTCTCACTACTTGTTGAGGCTGTCCTTAAACCTGCCATCCTCCTCTCTCAGCCTCCCAAGTACTGGGATTACAAGCTTGCGCCATCGCGCCCGGCTCTCTGTGCTTTATTATAAGATGGGCTTTGTGTTGGATAATTCTGCCCGCCTCTAGGCCGCTGTGAGTGCTCTGTGCTCTGAGGTATGTCCGTCTGTCCTTTTTGTTGCAGGGCTGAGCTTCCCACTCCGGTGCTCTTGGAGGGTAGGAGGCACAGGCTGTAACCCGGGGGGTGGGGGGACCCCACAGGGCTGCACTTTAGCCCATCTTTGATAAGCCCCCTTCAGCAAACAGAAGCGGACCCCGGCTTCTGTGCTTTGGAATTTGCAGCTCGATGCCTGTGGTAGTCTGATTACAGGTTGCAGGGAGCCACTCATGATTATCTTTTATGATGAAAATGAGGCGTAGTGAACTGATAGCTAATAAGAACAAGTTGTTCAGTTAACTAAAATATTTTAAACTAGGCAGGTCACGGTTACAGAAATAATAATATACGTATCCTTGAGTAGGAAAAGATTGGGACTGGGTGAACTATGGTTTTTTTTTTTTTTCTTTCAGTACTGGGGATTGAACCCAGGGTTACTCTACCTCTGAGCTAGACCCCCAGCCCTATTCTAAGTTGCGGAGGCCTCACCAAGTAGCTGAGGCTGGCTGAGAACCCGGATCCTCCGGTCTCAGCCTCCCAAGTACTGGGATTACAAGTGGGAGCCACCACGCCTAGATCCTCAGTCCTATTTTTTATTCTTTACTTTGAAATAGGGAGGGCCTCACTAAGTAGCCCAGCTGGCCTCAAACCCGGATCCTCCTGTCTCAGCCTCCCAAGTACTGGAATTACAAGCGGGCGCCACCCCCGCCCCCCGGCTTTTGTTTTTGTTTTTAACCAGGAGTTGGGTGTTTGGACAGCCATATGAGATAGGCCCACAGTTATTAGACAGCAAAACTCCAGAGCAGAGAAATGGACTGAGCTGGTGGCATGGCCCCATGACTGCAGGACAGAGAAGGGAGCAAAGCGTGCCGCTTGTGAGGCGCAGCTGGGGACCCGGAGTGTGGACGCCAGTCTTATGACCCCTGCCCCCAGTGAGCCAAGTGCAGAGAGGGAGCTTTGGGTCAGTGGCCGGGGAAGATGTGTGGGCGGAGGAGATGGGGCAGGAGGCTGTTCTGGTGCTCCGGGTGCGGGCACCGGGCGGCCTGCCCAGCCGGCCCTCTGCTCTGGGCTCCAAGGCAAACACGGGCGTGGGGCCCTGCCCATCCCCCCGGCTGGTAGAATTCCACCTGGCCGGGTCTGTCTCCAATGGAACCTTCCCTTGGCTGCTGAAACCACTCCTTCTGACACCAAACCTCAAGCGAGTTTAGTGTTCAAATTTCTTCCCCCCAACACACCCCCCGCAAAGTACATTTTGGTTGAATCCCAGTTGTGTTATTTTCCTTCCTCGCTGCTATGTAGAAGAGACCCCCAACCTCAAACCCGAGACGGACGAGATGAACGAGGTGGAGACGACCCCCGAGGAGAAGCAGGTCTGGGTCCAGCCGAGGGTGGTCAGACCCACCAAGCCCAAGAAGACCCCGGCGGTCAGCTACATGAGTGAGTGCCCGCCTCCGGCTCATCCTCTGGGCCTCCTTGGAAAGGGGGTGCAGTTTTCCTTGGGGCGGGTGGAGGAGGGGAGTGGGGGTGGAGTCTCAGGTGGGCAGACAGTGGGGAAGGGCTTAGCTGGCCCAAGGGCTGCAACCCCAAGTCATTTTTATTTATTTATTTTTTTGGTACTGGAGATTGAACCCAGGGACATTCTACCTCTTGAGCTACACCCCAGCCCTGTTTTTTTATTCTTTAGTTTGAAACAGGGTCTCACTAAGTTGCAGAGAGCCTCATTAAGTAACTGACGCTGGCCTTGAACCTGCGATCCTCCTGTCTCAGCCTCCCAAGTACTGGGATTATAAGCATGCACCACCATGCCCGGTCCCCAGTTATTTTTAAAAAGTGATGTTTTTAAGTCATTTCACAGGCAAGCATTGTAGGAGGGGTGCTTTGATGGCATTTTCCCCTGGGAAGGTACTTTAAGGTGAGACCTTCCTGTGTCTTTGCAAAAGGGGACCTGGAATTGGGTTCCTCTGAGCGAGAACGCCGTGCACGCCGAGTCCGGGCTCCGGTTTATTCCCGAGTTCTTCACCAGGTTCCGGCTCTGGGTTCGGCCCACCTCTTGCCTCTTGCAGCCCTGTCCACTCATCTGTAGGGTGGTGGACTGTGCCGAGGCCAGGGTGGCTGGGAGGCCATTCTGCAGGGATGTCGGCCTCCCAGTGTCGGCCGAGGTCTCTCTGCACTCTGAGGTCACAGAAAGTGCCTCTAGCAGCCCTGCTGGACAGGAGGTTAAGTGCTTTTCCAGAAAGCACTGGAAACTTCTGGAAAGCCCCAAATGTGAAGTTACCTGCTTGCCTCAGCTCTCAGAGGACCTGGCCTCCTGAAGCTCTTGGCTTCACCTGCCCAGGCAGATCCAGGTTCCCCTCCCTCCAGGGATACCACTCGTGGGGCCCCGCACGTAGCTGCCATTGCTGAAGGTCGGGGCTGGGGTGCTTTCCCCCAGGTACACAGTCACCCCGATGACCGTCCATGGTTCTCTCTGTCTCCCCAATACACATCCAACAGCCTAAAGCTGGACTCCCTTTGCGGGGAGGTGCAGACCCTGCTCACCTTTCTCAGGAATCCTCCCCTTTGTTTTCCAGAACTTTCCTCTCCTCCGCCCCTAACTGGTCCTTGTCTCCTCTCCCGCCTTCAGACCTCCTGACCCAGACATGTGGTCCTTCCATCGCCTGCTTTGGCTAGGAGGTGTACTGGTGCCTTTGTCTCTCCAGGAGTTCAAAATGGTGCCAATCTTAACAATGTACAATTACGGTACAACTAATGTCTCTTTTCAAACCCTAACCCTACTCCCAGCTTCTGGTACCTCCCTATAAAACAACCCGGGAAAACTTGGCAGAACTCATCTTGGCCAGGGGAGGCAAGGCAGGCTCTCTGCTCCTGTCTGAGCAACGATTCTCTTTCCCTCTTTAAAAGACCTGCCCAGCCAGGCGTGGTGGCGCACGCTTGTAATCGCAGCATTTGGGAGGCTGAGACTAGAGGATCCGGGTTCGCGGCCAGCCTCAGCTACCTAGTGAGGCACTCCACAACTTAGTGAGACCCGGTTTCAAAATAAAGAATAGAAAATAGGGCTGGGGGTGTAGCTTGAAGGTAGAATGCCCCTGAGTTCAATCCCCAGTACTGCAACAACAAAAATAAATAAATAAATAAATAAAAATAAAAAAAAATAAAAGACCTGCCCAGTGTTGTGGCACACACCTATAATCCCAGTACTTAGGAGGCTGAGACAGGAGAATCGCAGGTTCAAAACCAGCCTCAGCAATTTAGTGAGGCCCTCTGCAACTCAATGAGACCTTGTTTCAAAATAAAGGATAAAAAATAGGGCTGGGGGTGTGGTTCGGAGGTAGAATGCCCCTGAGTTCAATCCCCAGTAGCATGCATACACACACACACACACACACACACACACACACACACACACACACCCTACCCACAGGGCACTACCTGTGTGCCAGCCCCCTTCCGCTGGGTACTAGAGTCACCCCCATTATAGATGTGTGCAAGCCGGGCTTCAGAGGGGACGTACCTCGTCCAAGGTGACTCTCCACACCACCATCGGCGTGTCTGGGACTCAGCCTCCGCAGCCTGAGGCACTGCTCTTTTTTTTTTTTTGCGGTACTGGGGATTGAACTCAGGGGCATTCTACCTCCAAGCTACATCCCCAGCCCTACTTTTTATTCTTTATTTTGAAACAGGGTCTCACTAAGTTGCAGAGTGCCTCACTAGGTAGCTGAGGCTGGCTTCAAACCTGGATCCTCCGGGCTCAGCCTCCCGAATGCTGGGATTACAAGCATGCGCCACCACGCCCGGCTTGAGGCACCGCTCTTGTTCCGGCATGGATTCCAGAGTGTTCCAGAATGTCCCTGACATGGGGACAGGCTCGCCCTCCTGGCTTCTTTATGTGACACCTGTCTCTGCATTTCTCTCCTAGCCCAAATTGTCCACTGTGACACCAAGATGAAGGACAGGTGCAAAGGATCCACATGCAACAGGTGAGTGGGGCCGGTCCCCGCGCGCTGCCGTGGCGGTGCCTCTGAGTACCTGCCAGGTTGCAGGTGGCAGCACAGTCTGCAGGCTGCCACCAGTCACCAGAAGACACTCTATCTTCAGTGCCACAGGCAGGCCAGGCAAAGCAGGTGACCCAGCGCTCGCCCTAGCTGCCACCATGGACTAAGAGCCTGGCATGCAAAGATGGCCCCTTGCTGTCAACCTGGACCTGGGTTAGGGCCAGCGGCATCTGTGCAGCGGGGCCGTCCTGTGCACTGTGGGGTGTCGGGCAGCTTCCCTAGAATCCAACCTCAAACAGGGTCTCACTACGTTGCTGAGAGCTTTGCTAAGTTGCTGAGGCTGTCCTTGAACTTACAGTCCTTCTGTCTCAGCCTCCTATGTACTGGGATGACAGGCGTGTGCCACCATGTCCCGCTCAGTCTTAGGGTTTTTAGTGTGGGGTTTCAGAGCCACTAAGCAGGGCGAGCGCCTTCAGAGCCGAAAGCCTGGTAGAATCTTCTGGGCTGTGTCTAACACACAGATTCTGGGGCCCCACCTTGATCAGGGAGGTGGCTGAGCTGAAGAATTTGCTGCCGTAGCTGGAGGAGCCCTGGTGTAGAGGCGGGCAGTTTCCAGGCTGCGCCTGGGATGAGGTGGTGATGGCCTGCGGGTGTTTGCTTGGTGCTTAGTTAAAGGAGCCAGGTGCCAGGCCGGGGAGGGGGCCGTGCAGAGCTGGGCACGAGGGGAGAGAGATTCAGGCTGGAGAGACACAGGAACGATCTTTGTGGCAATAATCCCAGACAGTGCCCAAAGCCCCTTCACCTGGGCCAACTAGATCATTCGCTGGTTTCTGCCCTAAGAGGCTGAAAACCGGTGACCACTGGTCTCAGTTTGCCCTCCACTGCCCCCGATTTTATCACCAAAAGTCCTGGAGACCCCTCGGTCCTGGGCAAACCCAGACGCTGGGTCACTCAGCCGGGAACATAGTTTAGACAAGTCTTTCTGGGAGAAGCTGAGGGGTTTCCGATGAGGTCGCTCTTACTGTGGCTTCCTCATGTCATCTCCCTGTCCCCGTCCGTCCGTTTACCCAGTGGAGTTTGGACTTCCCAGCAGGTGCCCAAGTTGCAGCTGTGCTGGGTATTGGTTTTCAAAGGAATCCCCCAGCTGTAGAAACGCCGGATGTTTAAGTAGCAGATATGTTACCGACCTGATAGATATGCAGATCTTGACCAAAGCTTTTGCCCGGGTTGGGGACTCTGTCCCCCATTCTGTGTTGCAGGGGGGTACAGGGTGCCCAGAATCCCATATGCAGCTGCAGCTGGGGGGCAGGGCTGGGCGAGTTCCCCGGGCTCAGGCAGCCAACAATGCTGATGTTGACACACCCGCTCCTGAGGGCCCTGAGCGCATGGGGTGGTTGAGCAGATCCCTCTAGCTGAGGGAGGGAGTCGCTAAGGGGCCCTTTGGAATGTGGAGGAATGTTGTAGGGCTTGGCAGCTGCTCTCTCTGGCAGCACGAGACCAGCAGGTGCAGCCTCCCGAGGGTCCTTAGGTTCCCGGCGGAAAGCCAGGCCCTCGGGAGAAGAGGGGACGTTGTTCATCACCCCGTGATGGATTCTGGCAGCCATTGTCTGAAGCCGAATCAAGTTATTTAAAGCATCTGGTGGAAAGAGCAGGAGGCGGATCCCGTTCTCACGTGGGGCTGTGGAGCCAGGTCTCCTGGGAGGGTGTTGAACTCGAGCTCGGGCGCTCAGGGAGCCTGCGATGAAGCTGCCCCGTGGGTGGGGGGGGGGGCTGTGGACGGCGGGCAGTGGCGCACTAAAAGAGTAGCAATGACTGACCGGTGGGTAAGGGCCGGCAGTGGCAGCGTTGGCTGCATTAGGATGGTGACAGCACATCTGTGCTGGGTCAGTTGGGAAGGGGGCGGGGCCTGGACAGCGCCCTCTTAGCAAACCACGAGTGGGGGGGTCCACAGGGCTGAGCTCGGCCCACCCCGTCTGACCGCGTCGAAGCTGCCTGGACCAGAGAGGGCAGTGGGGGGAACAGGGCAATGGGCAGGGAGGCCTGCAGGTCTATCCAGCAAGACTGACCAAGGCCCCTAGCCAGCAGCTGGAATGCAGCCTCCACCCGCTAACAGGAGAAAGCACAGCCCCACTCATGGGAGGAATACTGTGCTTTTTAAAAAGCCATTTTTGAGCTGGGTGTGGTGGCACGCACCTATAACCCCAGTACTTGGGAGGCTGAGACAGGAGGATCGCAGGTTGGAGGCTGGCCTCAACAATTTAGTGAGATCCTCAGCAACTTAGTGAGACCCTGTTTCAAAATAAAAATAGATATTAAAATAGGGTTGGGGGTGTAGCTCAGAGAAAGAATGTTCCTGGGTTCAATTCCCAATACCACTCTCCCTCCAAAAAAAAAAAAAAAAAAAAAAAAACCACCTAATTTTTGTTCATTATAAATCACTCAGGAAGAGTCGGGCGTGGTGGCGCACACTTGTAATCCCAGCATTCGGGAGGCTGAGACCGGAGGATCTGGGTTCGCGGCCAGCCTCAGCTACCTAGTGAGGCCCTCCGCAACTTAGTGAGACTCGGTTTCAAAATAAAGAATAAAAAATAGGGCTGGGGGTGTAGCTCGGAGGTAGAACGCCCCTGAGTTCAATCCCCAGTATCGCAAAAAAAAAAA